>JAJMBM010000225.1:0-20044 GCA_030565325.1 Insectozyma coleopterorum
CTTTCTGTACGTACTATTAACATTTTGATATGTATTGATGTTTCGATTAAGTGTTCTGTTATTTATTGTCACTTCTTTGTTGTTTTTGTTTAGATTTGAAATAACTTAGAAAAAATCAAAATTGCGGAAAAACAAAAAATGTTTTTTGGGTATTACACGTTTTTTACAAATGTTTTCGCTATATAGGAATTCATGCGTTATTACATACCTACATATATACCCCTTGCTAGTTGCTTACTACTTACAACCGTATATTTATTCATCCTCCACCTCCCCCCCCCCTCACAGCCCGCGTATCTTACACTTGCGTAACCCCACTTGAAAAATATCAAAAGATACGATTCTGACCACCCGTTGGGCCCATTGGATTAATAGATTAGATATGATATTGTAGTTTGTTAATTCGATGGTTAGATAGAGAGATAGATAGAGAGATAGATAGAGAGATAGAGAGATAAGTATGGTTATGGTGCCCTCCTGTACTAATTTTAAAATATTATTTGTTTGTTGATGAAAATGACAAAATTGGACACTACCCGATTTGAAAGTAGAATAAAATTAAAAATCACTCAATCCATACATACAATTTCCTTTTTCCATCTTCCTTTTCCGCTTATAACTTTTCGTTTCCTTTCTTTTTCTTTTTTTTTTTTGGTTCGGGTTTGTTTTGTTTCTGGCTTTCTCCTCTCTCTCTCGCTTTTACTTTGCATTGTTCCGGTTGGCGCTGGTTACTAATGTTAGCGACTGGCTACTGGTTACTGTTTTCTGTTTCTGTTTCTGTTTCTGTTTCTGTTTAAATAGGCGTGCGTGTGTCACTTTTTCCTGCTTTTCTCGGATTACTTTTTTACTTCTTCTCGCTCACTGTATAATCCCTTCTCTCACTTTGTCGTTCTGTGTATCATTCGCACAACCCCGATACGTAAATTTGTCTAGATGCAAATCGGATATAAATATTTCATGTGGTTATTATTGTGCAACCAGCTGTTTGTCATTAATAGCCGTTTCATTTTATATTTCATCATAACCGTTTTTTCCTTCCTATTCTTTTTTTTTTCAATGTTTCTTGGTTATTTATTTATTTGTGTAGTTACTTATTTTGGTTATTTCCGTTTTCTACAAAGACGGTTTTAAATTTGAATATTGTACTATCAAATAAATACTTTAATATCTCATATTCAATTAATTCTCATCTTACGTTCTTTTCTTTTTATTATCTTGTATCCAGTTTGGTTATATGCTAAATGCGATGTTACACGCATGTCATTTGTGTATAATAAGAATAAAACTATAACGATACAATACAATAAAATGGTATAAAGTGACCAATGTTTTCTTTTTCTAACTTACTAACAACTAGAATGTAAATTTTATTTAGATTTTTATATTCGAAAGAAAAAAAAACTGTAGCATCGACCATCGAAAAAAATCAAGCAACCACAAGTGAATTGGGTAACTACACAAGAGTGTTCTTCTATTTCTTTTGTAATTATCATCACAACAGGGCAAAAAGAGGTTTCTCCATATAAAGTACTTCCGAGTCTGGATAACTCAAAATATGGCTGATGATACCTTCTATCATTAATATTACTGATAAATGTGACTCCCCTTGTAAAATCAGTAAAGATTGAGGCCAATTAAATGTATTCTTTAATCTACGTCGTCGTTCTCTTCCTTTTTTTTTTTTTTTTTTTTTTCTGTCGTATAAAATATATTAGGTACCAGAAGATGGCCTAGTTGTCACGCTTGTGGTTTTGGTCTTGGGTTTAGGTTCCAGTCCCGTGTTTTGACCCCGTTTTAGGGTGCGCCCAACCTGGCGTTACAAGGGTCTTATGGTATTACTGCTGCTTGTGCTGAACTTGATGCTTGAATGTTAACAACACTGTGCCCTATCAATAGGTCCTTGGGTTTTTCTCTCTATATAGAGATTTTACCTAATATATACCATAAAAAAAAAAAAGGTAAAACTATACAACGTAGTCTTTACAGAAAAACCTACCACAGTCTTAGCTGAGATTGGTATTTTGAAATTTTAATTGTTCCTTGTATTTAATGAAAACTTTGAAATTTTTCAAAATTTTAAAAAAAAATAATAAAAACTAAATGACACTAGCTTTTGATTCTTAAAAGAATGTACGATGATAACCATCAACATTCATATTTATATTCCCTTTCTTTGGCTTCTATTATATCGTTAGTGTACTAATTACTTTCACTTCTATTTTTTCATTGCAACCAGATTTTGTATTGTATATTTGGTGGGCGGTAATGTGTTTTTTTTCTCTACTGATTTATGGATCTACAACGCCGCACAATTACCAAAAGTATATAGAGGTAGTACTTGGATACGACAATATTTAGAATTACAATTTGTTTTTGGTTATTCCTCTTTTTATCTTTCTTCTCTTTCCCTCTCCCCAAACATCTCTTCTATTTAGATTCCCCAGCCCCTTAGCCGCTCCTCATTTCTCCTCTTTCTACCGCCAAATTAAAAAAAATAATTTTTTCACAAATAATATTGTATTTTTTGAATCTATCTTCAAGTTACATAAAAAATAAAAAAAAAAGAAAATTAATTATTTACACTCATCGCTGTTATATGAATGATATTAATCAATTATCGATTTAGAGTTTTAAAATATTTGGACAGTTGAACCCAAAAGAATTTATGGAATTTTGTAGTTAAAACATTTTTCTTTATAATAAAACCCGACAGGTGCCGCACGGTTTGAGAACAATTGCCATTTTAACTATGTAAACCTATATATAGAACAAAACGGAGAAGTTGTTAAGAAAATGTCGGAATTTCAACGAAACAAAGCCAGAATACCCTTCAAATGGCCCATTTAACCTCCACCATCAATTTTTATCAAGAGATATCACCATCTGATGTGTTTAAAAAGCTTTTCAATGAAAGAAATAGAAAAATACAAATTATTTTGATCAAATAGCACGCAAAAATCAAAGCTTATCGGGTGGTTAAAGTTCTCTTCTCGTGCCCGCACCCCAATCCGTTCACAATGGAACAAAAAAACGAAGACCCAAATTATTATTATTATTAATTGTTAACAAATCTAGTTTTGAAACAGCTTTTTGTAACAAAATGAAAAATTCTTTCTCAACAAATCTTAAACGATAAACGATAATCCAAATGACACACAAAACATAACTCAGTTATGTTTGTAAAAATGGTTGACGTTTAATAAGTAATATTTACCAATAAACATAATAATGAAGGTATATTGGTAAAGTAACAAGTGTAACACAGTAGTAGTAGCACTGGTAGAATTAACTATAGTAACAAAGATTTACCTTAAATCACACAGTTTAACAAGATGTATCTCTAGGGCTAATCAATCTGTAGATAAGGTACAAATAAACAACAATGTTGTTATAGTAAAGCAGTGCCAGCACCATGGAGGGAGATGGAGTTTAACTTAATTATAGGTTGTTAAAAGTTAACATGTCAGTAAGAGAAATATTGTTTCAGACAAGACAATTGACACAAATTGATAAAAAATTTTTCAGAACTCATAAACGAAAGAAAGGAAGAGAACAACGTGGACACCAATTTCATAACAAATACAGTTGCACAAAGAGATACTCGGTCTACAATTACAACATCATACATACATACATAAATACGTACGTTTTAGTTAGTTAATTAAAAAACATAGTTAATTTAAACTCGTTCACCGAATTATTATAAAACCGTTTCAATCGGTATTATTACAATGTTACCACCACCACCACCACCACCACCACCACTTGTTTACCGCTTCAAACTATTATTACTACAGGAATTGAATTTAACCAAAATGGTAGTCATAGCAACCATATTATATTGAAAGGATTACTCGGCTCTCATTCTTGAAGATGAAGGACTCTCATTTTCTTTTCTTTTCTTTTCCAAAAAATATTTATGCAGAAAAAAAGAAAGATAAATTAAAAAGAAAGGATAGGACTTTGGTTGAATCTCAGTCCAACCAAGAACGCCAGGTTCCATAGACCGGCTAACCGCCATAAGCCAAATTAAATAGATTTTTATACGATTCCATTGCTATTTTGTTATGTAATCCAAGTTAACCGACACTTTTTAATTTCTTTTATTTCTTTTCTTAACTTAACTTAACTTGACTTTGGTTTTAAACCTTTAATTTTACTAATATTAGTAACTATGAACTATTAATTATTATCATAAACAAGCAAGCAAGAAAACAATTCTAGTTAACTTCGTCCTCTGTAAAAAAAAAAAAACATTTTATTAGACTCGGGAAAACGATGTAAATAGATAAATAATGTATGCATATATTAAGAACTCTATATAATTTAATTATATGTAAGAATAAACATTCGGAAATAAACAAAAATTTAAAGAAAAAAGATAATCGTCGTGTGTAAACGGATTATGTTTAGGAAGGATCACACAACTGAGGACCAACATTGAGGTTAATACATATGGTGACGATGTAAATCAGTCAAAACCCACAATTACATAAAATGACAAAAGAAACAAAACAAATACACACTCTTGACATGAATGTATAACTAATGTACTTCATACATGCCATAGCTACATTTTGATTTAATCTAAAAGCTTTCTTTTAATACAATTCATGCAATATTCATCAATTTATTGATCCGTCTCCACTAAATTTTACTTATTGTTGTTTTTATTCACATTTCAAATCACACGATAAATACAAAAAGATACAAGACATTTAGATTGCATATTCACATTCACAGTCAATTTCAGTTTTCTTTTCGTATAATATCTAAACTTACCTATATTAAACTACATTATTATTTGAAACTTATTCTTATCAAATTATTAGTTAAAAGCCCTTATTGATTCGCTGTAGCGCCATGGTAGCAAAAATAGCTTTAAATGGAGGAGGTTTTGGAAAATTTGTACAAAAACCTAGTTATCGTTGAAAAGAGTTTGAAAATTTGACAATTGTTTATTCATATTCATGTTAAAGTATGTTGATTATAGTAAGAACAGGATGCTACCGTATGATCATGGATAATTGTCACTTCTGTTTGAGACTAAACAACAATTGTTCAGATGGAAACAACCTACTCAATTTCCACCTATTTCCTCCCCGTTAGAAACCCTCCGTGAGATTCTGGAGTTATATGCAATAGTTTCTGATACTTATTCGAGAATTACTTTTTATTTCCCACTTGTGATTAGCAATTCAAATTAAGGAGTTTGTGAAATCAATCAAATCTTAGAAATAATTATTACAAAGTTTATATTTTGTCTATTAATTAATTATTAGAAAAACTTTTATTTAAATTTTCTATTTGTAGCACATCAGCTTTGGTATCGTCTCTATGGTAGCATCTGATTTAAACAAAGTTCAAATCTTTGTCATTCCCGAGGCAATCTTTGTGTAATAGCAAAAATGTTTCTCACAGTGGAAACAGGCGGGGAGTTATATATCCTTTTCTAAATGGCTGCAAAATTTTTTTGGTACAGTTAAATTACTCCACACGAAGATAATAATTATAGTACAGAAATATGAAGACTAAACTATTTCACTATGATACAATAATTGTGTATGATTAAAATCTAAATATCTAGAATCCAAAATGCAAAACTATGTCTATACTAATGGTCAATTTATCATTTTACATAAAATCAATTAATCATCGTGCCACCAACGTTACCAATGGTTCTTTCCAACTTTTCAATCATATATTCTCTATTAATCTGTGTTATTGTATTTTCTTTTTTGACTAGAAAAGGATTTGATTCAATTTGGATAAAGGAAATTATTTAATATATTTAAGTCAACATATTAAGAGCAGGATAATTGAATGACTTTAATAGTAGAAAATTATTCTTGTAAAACCTTTTTTGAATATATATTGATCAATCATTAACTTAACCCGATATTCTAATTTTCTTAAATCATTATATTCCAATATTAAATTTTCTATGCTAATGATGTATTTAAATTTTTCTTTTTCATTTTTCTTTCTTTAAATTTCCATTTTAAAGGTCTGAAATTTTTAAATATCAAATACAAAATCGAACCGATAAATCTAAATACAGCCAACCCAGCAACGATCCATAATATAATGGTTAAAAAAATTTCTGAATTTCCACTAATTGAACCATCAGAATTTACTTCTGATTTATTTGTAAAAACATCTAAGCCTGCCACATTCAATACGATCACAATTAATATAGCATTAGTTAACATCCAAATTAGAACAGTTAAAGTTCTAATAAATGCATAATATGAATCATCTTTTAATTTTTTCTTATTTGAATTATTCACATTTGAATCTTTAATTAATTTTGAATCATTATTATTTTTTAATAAGTCTAATTGAGTTTTATAAATTTCATCCATTTCTTCATTTGAATTAGGTATTGCTTCAATCATAACTATTGAATCTTTATTATTTTTCCCGACTACTATTTTTGCATTACCTAAATTTTTAGCCATTTCCACACCTTTAGTACCCCAAGAAACATCATGAATATTACAAAATGCATAAATGTTTAATACATTTATATATGTTGGACTTAATGCAACGTATTGAATAAAACTTGTCAACATAAAACTTGGTTCTCCATATAAAAAAGCACCAATAAAATATAATACATATGTAGATACTGTACTAACTATTAAATCTCTAAATTTTGAGTTTGTAAAAATCATTATTGCTTTAAAATCATGTTTATGTTGATTTAAAATTGATGTTATAGTATGTACAGCTAAAAAAATTGCTGCAAACATCATATATACCATCAATATTGCGAAAAATACTGCAATTACTAAATAAAATTTTTTAGTTCCTCTTGGTGTATTACCAAATGCTAATACAAATGTCACAATTACTGAACCAGCATAAATCCAAAGAAATATAATTGCTAGATATTTTCCAACTTGAAAATTCATTTCTTTTGAACCTAAATTTGCTGTTAAAATTCTAAATACAAGGAAAAAACTTGCTAATGAAAACCATGAAACTAAAATAGTAACTAATTGATAATAAAATTCCAATTGTAAAAATAATTTTCTTAATAATGAATGATTTGATCTCCAAATTTTTGTCCAATGGAAAATTGCATAAGCAGCAGCAAACATTGAACCATTTAACCATCTTCGCCTTTGTAATACAAATTCATCAATTCTTTCGGGTACATCAGTTTCTGCTTTTGCTTCATTAACATATCTTAATACATAATTGTGATTCTTTTTAGCTATTAATTCAAAACATAATATTCTATCCTCGGCTAAAAACATATTTGATGTGAAAACACCACATTGTTGAAAATTTTTTTCTTTAATGTATTTTTCATCATCATCTTCATCATCAATAATTTGATTTTGATGCAAGTATTCCCCCTTGAAATATTTTTCCAATGGTCCTTCTCCATTTACATTTAATAAAGCTTCATATCTATAAGCACTAAATGCCCCTGGTAAAACCGAAATAAAGCCAAATACACTTTCCATAGGTTTATCCAATATATTTGATATTTTATATTCGAAATTTTGTGCTGCTACTAATGGATTCCCTAATAATCGTTTATGTTCACCAAGGGCAACCCTCATTTCTCCACATGCACCGGCAACATTTGGATCTTTAAACAGTCGCCATAAATGATAAAATGCATTCTTTGATGGTTTTGTACCACAATCTAATAACATGATAACTTTAGGATTTAAAATCGGTCCAAACGCTTGAAAACACCATCGATGACTATTAATCTTTCGTGAATTTTTTTCTTTTAAACAAAATATAAATTGTACTGGAGTTGAATTTGAACATAAATAAACTTGATCATCATTAATTGATTCTATACCAACGGTTGAAGTATATTCATATATATGTGCTTTAACCGATTTATCATTAATTTTACTCTTGGCATAACCTTCTTGAAAAACACCTAAACTACTTAATAATATTTCTGTTCTTTTATTTAATTCTAATCTACCATCATTTACAATACAAACAACAATTTTTTTCCAACTATCATCACCCCATTTTGGATCATTTCTATTTGTTAAATCTTTAATATTATCAAACACACCTTTTAAAGTTCTTGATAATAAAATTTCATCTTCATTATACATAGTTACACAAACCATTATTTCAGTTTCTCGATTGGGCTCATATATACCTTGTCTTAAAGTATAACCAAAGTTTGTAAAATTTGATGGCCCACAAGTTGCACCTGTATATCTTAAAAATGACATTTCTTTACCAACGGATTCAATCCTTTGTCCATATGTAGATAGTAATAATTTAGGTACTGGGGCATCAATGACATAATTTCCATTAATCAATTTCGCCTTTTTAATAGTTTTTGAATAGGTAAGTTGTGGTTTAAAATCATCATCATCATCATCATCATCATCATCATAATCATTTCCTTCCTTTAATTTTCTTATTGTAGTTCTTCTTCTTAGTATATCTTCACCAGTTTCTGAAAATAATGATTCTTCATCATAAAATGGATCTTGAAGATCATCATCACTTTCATCTGCATCTGTTAAAGGATTAATTAAATAATTTTCTCCATTATAATAATTTCTATCGTTGTCATATATCATTTCATCTTCATAATATGATGGATAAGTATTCATTTGATGTGTACCTGGTGAATATATTATTGGTGGATACTCAATTTCATTATTATTATCTTTAAAATTAACAGTCTTTGAACGTGTTGGTGGAGGATAATTGAATTTCTCATTATATTCATCTACGATAGTGGAATAACTTGAATTTGTGGCATTTCGAAAATGAAAAGGAGTATTTAAGTTTGAAGAATTCCGATGATTAAAAGGATTATTATATGAAGTAGAAGTTTGATTCAATGTATTAGAATCTTCATTAAATAAATCATCATCATCATCCGATATATTCTCAAACGGATTAGACATTGGAAAAACAACTTGTTTCTTTAAGTTATACAATACCCCTTTCTAGTATTTCTAATGAAATTTATCAAGAAAGAATTTGATTTATAAATAGAAATTTCGTCTCTCTTTTTTTTTTTTTTTTTTTTCTTCTTCTGTTCTATTTACTTTTTCCCAAATCGGGTAATGGCTGCACAAAAACAAAAAATAGAAGTTGCTGAGATCTGGGAACAATACAACCAAAAATGTATTAGAAGTAAATCATACCATTAACAGAATTATATATAATCTTAATATTATCAATTGTATTCAATTATATTCTCTATTAATATTTTAAAAACACAATTTACACAGATTGAATTTTGCTTTTTAAAATAGTTAAGTAAAAGGCTGCAAATATAAGCGTAGATTTAGTGAAAAAGGGAAAAAGTCCATCTCTATTCTGATGTAACAACTTTATATTTGATGGATTCTGTAGGTAATAATTTTGAACATTGATTTTAAATTTGGAGTGAGTAGAGTCTCCTAGTGTCCAAACATGACTTCACTTATTCAATTCGTTACATATTATACAATTATTATCCAGATTTAATCTTTCTAAACATTTCACATGATAACCATGTTTACATTTAAAAAAGATTAATCTTAAATCATTATATTTTTCTTTCTTAAAAGGTTGGAGTAAAATTTTTGAATTTTCATAATCTTGCCATGCTAAATAATTTTCATCTAACTTATCTAATGAAATTTTATTCCCAAACATTAATTTCCCACATGAAGCACAATTTTTATCATTTATATTCCAACCTTTTAATGATTTACTTTGAATTAATTTCATTTTTTTATAAATATCACAATTTAAAATATTCATTAAAATTTTCAAAATTTCCGTATCAAAAGAATACGAAATGAATACCGATTGTAATATTTGTTTAATATTTAATAATGTAGTTTTATCAGCATTTTGTAAAAATTTATTAAAAATAATATAAAACGATTGTTGTTGGTTATTTGAACAATTTTCATTTATTCTTTTAAAACAATCATCAATACATTGATTTAAAAATTTATCTTGATTTTTTTTAGAATTATTTGACATATCAATTAAATTAGATATTAAATTTAACCATAATTTTTCAGTAATTGATAATTCATCATTATATTTTATTAAATTATTTGAAATTTGACAAATTATATCGAATGAAAAATTCAATAAATATTTAAACTCTTGTTGATTATTTTTTTCAATTTGTTGTTTAAGTTTATTAATAATAATTTCTTCAGCTTCAATATATTGTTGTTTATTTATTAATAATAATGCAGTTGAATCAATTATATCATTTTTTTCAAAAATTTCGATTGTTTCTTCAAAAGGTAAAAAGTCAATATGATCTTTTGTAAAATTGAATACTTTATTTATATCAAATTTAATTAATAAATTTATATATTGTAAAATAAATTTTTTTGTATGTTTAAAAATTTTAAAATATTCATTTAAATATTTAAATTTTAAATTTTCATCATTGACATTTAATATTTCTTCATGTAAATTAGGACAATATTTATTAATAAGTTTGAAAAAAACAACAACACCTTGATGATGATTTTCAAGTTTTAAAAAATATTCAAAGTTTTCTTTTAATAATTTAATTGAATTTAATCTATCCATATTATCACTACGATTAAACGATTGTTCAATTAAATTGACAAAATCATTAAAATTTTTTTCATCCAGTTTTAATAATAACCACATTTTTAAGGCTTGTGAATATTTATTTTCAGATTTGTAAATGTTTATCAAAACATTATAAAATTTACCCACTTTTAATTTTTCAATTATATAATTGTCATCATCTTCATTATCGAAATCATAAAATGGGAGCAAACTTTGTAACGCCAATTCATAATCATCGATATTATCTCCGTTATTATTATTATCATTAGTACAACATAGTTGATTTATAATTTTTAAAATTGTCGATTGGGGTAATCTAATAAATTGTGAATATTTTGAATAATTTCTTCCAATAAAAATCGATAATTGACATTTATCAAAATTTGAAAATTCATTATATTGAAAAATATCTAATAAAGCTTCAATTATATATTGACGATTTAATTTTTTTGATTCATTTAAAAATGAACATTCAAAAAATTCATTTAAAGTGCTTAACATTTCAAATGAATTTGTTTTCAATAAAGTATATAAATATGGAAATATACTATTATTATTTAAATCATCAACATCATTAATTCTATTGGTAGCAAATATTATATCACAAATTGAATTTCTTGCAAATTCATAATTTTCAATAAAATTATCTATTGGATATTGTCTACCAGTTAAAACATGTGATAAATACGAATAAACTTTTAAATGTTCATCAGATTGTAAAAAAAATTGATTTTGAAAATCTTTTAAAAATTCAATTAATGGTGTTTTATAATCATTTAATAAATAATTCCATATATATATCAAACAATCTCTTAATTGAAATTTTTTACACAATTGAATTGTGAAATCAATATCCAAATCAATAATATTTAAAGTACATATTATTTCTGTTAAAGTTTCACCCATTTCTTCTTTTGAATAATATTCAACCAAGTTTTTCAATATTAATGGAGGTAAATTATTTATTGAACCATTTAAAATAAATGGTTCTAATGATATGAAAAATATTTGATCATTCGATACTATTTCATATAATTCTTGTAAAATTTCATCAGTATTTGAAATATATGAAATGATATTTAAATATAAGTTTAAATATACTTGTTGATCAGATTTAATTAAATATATTAATGATTCTTTCATAATTTTAATTAAAATTGGTTGTATTAATTTAGCTCTTTCATCTTGTTGTAAAGGTAAATTTAAAATTGATAATTTTGATTCATTTGTTGAATTATAATATGTATTTGCCAAAGTCAATGCTTGTGCATAATCACCAGAGGATAATTTATTTGATAACATATCGGCCCAATTTAATGATTTCCCTATGAATAATCCATTGTCCTCATTATTATTATTACTTCGTATTAATAAACATTGTTTTAAAACATTAATCTCCAAGGGAATCATCTTCTCTATAGAGTCTAAACTAACCAAGTTCAACTTTTCATTATGATAATAAAAAGTTAACATTTGATTTTTCAAAAATACCACTAAAATCTTTGATTGAATCCATTTCACCGATTGAATAATTTCTTTAAATACCCATTTACAAGTGGGTTTAATTGGTAATTTATTATTCATAATAAATTTATCTTTATCTTTAGAATCATTTATTAATTTCAACATATTTTTGGGAAATAATTTATTCTCCAATTCTAAAATATTTAAAACATTATCCCAACAATAAGCTAATCTTGAATTTTCAATTTTATTCAGTTTCATCATACATGGAAACCAGCTCAATGTAGTAGTCACTGTTGTTGTTGTTGTATTTGAATCTGTGGATTTTTTTTTTGATTTAATTGAAAAATGATGTATTACATGTGGAATTGAAGAATCATTTAAAGAAATTGTTGATAATATAATTAATAAATTATTTGATATTAACCCAATAACCCCTAAATCATCAGTAATTTGATATTTTGAACCTAATGGTAGCATTTCAAAGTTTGAAAATTTATATTTTTGATCGTTTAATTCATAATCACCTAATAATTTATTCGTTATAAAATAATTTTTCATAAATTTTTTAGTTCCATGATGGAAAAATATTAAACCAGATTCATCAATACTAAGGACTTTATCATAAGAATCCCCAACAAATGAAACAAATGTCAATTTACAATCAATTAAATGCCCATGTAAGTTTTGTATACACCTTGAATCAATTGAAATAGGATTGATTGTGAAAAAGGGAGAAATTTCAACCAAATTATTCTTCTTATTCCCATTACGTCCTTTTTTTGATAATTTCCATAGTGTTATAGAACCATCTATAGATCCAGCAATAAACATCGATGAATCCAATGAAAAATTCATAGTTGAAATTTCATTTTTACAATTTAAAATGAATTCTTTATTTTGTTTATAATTGAATATAATTATTTGATTTTTCAAAGTACCAAAAGCAATAAAGATTGAAGTACATTTGATTGATTGTACTTGACCATGAGTATTAACAAACTCTTGTGAATTGATTATATTTGACAATTGAGTTAATTTAGACCATTTGAATATATTACTAAATGGAGTATTATTATTATCTTGATCATGATATGAATGTTTTGGTAAATTTTGATAATCTTTTAAAGCGCAAGATATCTTTGTAGTTGATCTATCATCAAACTTTGTCTTTCTTAACAAACTATTCCTACCAGAAGAAGATTTTGTTGACGTACTTAAACATGGTGATTCTATTGAAGTTGTTTCCAAATCATATAAAGATTGATTTATCATTAAAGAAAAGAAAAAAAAAAACAAAAAAAAAGAAACAATTTACTACCAAATGAATTTATCACTACAAGATCCATTTTCAGTGGCAAAGGAGTATCCAGAGACGCTATTGAATACATTAACATATGGCCATTCAGTATCTATACAATTCAGTTATAAAGGTGATTATTTGGCATCGGGATTAGCTGATGGTTCAATTGTTATTTATGATACGATATCAAACGGAATCATTGCTCATTTGAATGAATATAGTCATATACGACCAATAACTTCGATAAATTGGTCTCAATGTGGTAGATATTTATTGACTACTTCTCAAGATTGGTGGATTAAATTATGGGATTTAAATAAAATTAATAATAATAATTGTAAAGAATCTGCAATAATACGACAAATTAAATTTGATGGACCAATTTGGTCAGCTAATTTACATCCTGATAATAAATTTATATTTATTGCATCTTTATATGAAGATTCACCAGTTTATGTCGATTTGTCCGATGAATCATCACCAAAAGTGACAACCTTGCCAACAATTCCATTGGATTTACAAGGAGAAAGTGATAATAATAATAATGATGATGATCAAGTTGATGAAGAGCCGAAAAAGAAGAAATCAAAGAAAAATGAAAAGCAAATGACACTAGTTTGTATATTTACAAAAGATGGGAAGTATATTTTTACAGGAACAAGTAAAGGATGGTTAAATATTTTTAAAACAAAGAGTTTAAGAATGATTCATTCTGTTAAAATATCAAACTCAAATATAAAGAATTTATCATTATCATTAAATGGTAGGAAATTGGCAATAAATTCGTCAGATAGAATAATAAGGCAAATAAATTTGTCCGATTTAATAAATATAGACGAAATGCAAGAAAAAGAAGAAGAAGAAGAAGAGAAAGGGGAAGATGAATTGATAGAAAAAGAAAAAGATGAAGAAAAGACAGAAGTTGAAGAAGAAGAAGAAGAAGAAGAAGAAGAGAAAGGGGAAGATGAATTGATAGAAAAAGAAAAAAATGAAGAAAAGACAGAAGTTGAAGAAGAAGAGGAAAAGATTGATTTTGAAATAGAACATAAATATCAGGATGTTGTGAATAGATTACAATGGAACTCAATTACTTTTAATAACAATGGAGAATTTTTAATTGCATCGACTCATGGACAATCATCTCATGATTTGTATTTATGGGAAACATCAATGGGATCATTAATTAAAATTTTAGAAGGTTCAAATGAAGAATTAATTGATGTGAAATGGAATTATTCGAAATGCTGTATAGGATCAATCGGACTAGATAGTGGAATGATTTATTTATGGCAAATTCAATTTCCACAAAAGTGGAGTGCATTAGCACCAGATTTTGTCGAAGTTGAAGAAAATATTGATTATATAGAGAAAGAAGATGAATTTGATATAATAGATGAAACAGAATTGAACAAGAAAAGATTAGAAGAAGAAGAAGATATAGTTGA
Source organism: Insectozyma coleopterorum (assembly GCA_030565325.1). Taxonomy (NCBI): domain Eukaryota; kingdom Fungi; phylum Ascomycota; class Pichiomycetes; order Serinales; family Debaryomycetaceae; genus Insectozyma; species Insectozyma coleopterorum. The sequence goes on from JAJMBM010000225.1 coordinate 14,776, forward strand.
TGTTATAACCAAAGATTCAACTGATGCAAGAGGATTTGATTTATTACAAGAGTCTTTTATAATACCTATAAATTATGAAATTAACTTACTTGCATGAGTATATAATAATGATTAGGTTTTACAAAGATGAATGTAAATAGAAGAACGATTGATAATTATTACTACTAGTATTATGTATTATGTATTGTCTATTATCTATTCATGAATCTTTGTTCTGTGGAATGAGTGAAAAAAAAATAAAATACAATAAAATAAAATAACACCAATTTAAAGTTTGAAAAATATGTCAAAATGTATGGAATATTGAATAAATGTGAAAAATATGAACAATTTATATATGACTGAATTAATAGATTTGAATCCAAAGTTGAGAGTTTATACTTTGGGTTATATTTTGATGTGGAATGTAAAAAATATATTAAAAAAAAACTTGTATATTGTAATCAATCATCAAGTTATTAGTTGATTAGTTGAGTGTAATTAAATATTATTATTATATGCAAAATAAATTTATCGCAAACGTGGTAGCTCCGAAGAAGAAAAAAGCTAATACATTAACTAATTTTTCTTTTTGGGAATTAAACATGTCACGTGCAACTCCGTACCACATAAATAAAATTAATCAAATAATAATTACTGAGGAAATAGTAATTAACAATTATAAAGTAAAAAGAAAAAAAAAATAATAGAGAAAATTTAAATGAAATGTATAGCCTTAGACATATCAGGCAATATAATGAATGAATGAATGAACGAACGAACGAACAAGTGTGTATTGTGAACTCCTAGACACAATACTTGATACGAACTAGCTAAACACAGTGTAACAATTACATAATACATTACATAATATTAGTTCAATTGATTGATTTAGTTAGTTAGTTATTTTTAGTGTTATTTTGATTTGTTCTGTTGATTTGCAATTGGTATTTAAACTACTACAACTCTCATTATAGAACAAAAGTAATATATAAAAAGGCGTACTTGACAGCTACAAGTCAAGAGACAGATGAAGTGAGAGCAAGTTAGAAAGTGTGGAAAATGTATCAAGAAAGAGAGAGCGGAATGAATGAGACTTTTGCAGTAAAATAAAAGATCAAAAGTAAGTTAATTCAATACTAAGCAATCACACACCGACACACTACTATTGCATACAATTATTTAAATACTGATACTTCTAACGGTGTATTATGCTATATCATTACTATATCAATAATTCATTAGACTTTGAAGATGTTGTGAAAATAGAACAAAAAAGAAAAAATACAATAGAAAACAAAAGCTTTTAGTTAGTAGGTAGTATATTCACTTTCATTGTTCCATTCAAACTGGCATTTACAGTTGAGATACATATTACACAATTTAATCATCATTTATCAATTATCCACCAACAGACATCAATAACCACAAGACATCAAACGTGATGGATCTGAAGACACTCATAGTTTGATGATGTGTCGTTCTGTTGTTTCTCGATTTCTGATTACATATAATATATTTCTTGTTTTCTTTTTTTTGCCAGTAACTAATTATTCGTTCTTTGTTTTTTTTTTTTTTTTTTTCATTTCTCTATTTATTTATTTATTTATTTATTTATTTTTTTTTTCATTTGTTTCATCAACTTTTTTCCAAAAGCCTGAAGGTATTTACTGCTACTGCTATCACCACTACTACTATCACTATTAACCACCACTATTGATTATCATCATCATCATCATTAATATTACTGAGACAATTGTTCACTAGTTTCAGCACTACTACTACAACTAATATTGCATATCAAAGTATTTACTATTATCCACATTCAATTATTTGATTAATTACCCTTCTACCATCAAATTATTCCATCCGTTACATCTTCCGTCAATAACAACTGGATTCAACTTATATTCAATTTGATATTCCTTTTGATATTCCATTCCATTCCATTGCAATTTTGTTTGCCTATTTTTTGATTTATTTTTATTTATTTATTTATTTATTTTTTTTTTTTTTTTGTTGTTGTTTTTCTGTTTATTGTCAAATATCCAATTTTCATGTCATCTTTATCAACTCCTAGAAAACGTATAATTTCTGATCTAGAAAACAACAACTACACCACTACTCATAATAATAGCAATGAGGATGATAATGTTTCTGCGTTATTCCAAGATCCACAAGAATTAATCAACACTGTCATATCCACTTTACAATGTCCCGATGATAAAACTAATGTATCTGAAATTTATGCTAACGATAAAAATTCAGCAACTGAAGTTCAAGCTTATGCTAAAATTGCTGGTAAAGATTGGACTTATTATGTTAAATCTTTAGCTATATCGATCGGTAGAAACACTGATATGACTCCAACAACCACCACTACTTCTTCAATCCACCACCATCATAATAATAATAATAATAATAATAATTTAATAGACATAGATTTAGGTCCCGCTAAAGTAGTCTCAAGACAACATGCAAATATCATTTATAATTTAGATTTAAGATGTTGGGAATTAAAAATCTTGGGTAGAAATGGTGCAAGAATAGATGGTCAAAAAGTAAGTGTTAATTCTCATGAACCTAATACCTTACGTTCTGGTGCTATATTAGATATTGGTGGTACACAAATGATGTTTATATTACCAGATTCCCCACCCACTATTGCTCCAAAAATGTTAGAGAAAGCAATACTGAGATATAAAGAATTAAATTCAAGAATTAATAAAAAACAAAAAATCAACAATAATCAAGCACCTACGACTACCACCACCACCAATACTACTACTACTAATAGTTTTCATATATTTGATAAAGCTAAATTAAATCATTCTCCATCTTCTGTTTTGGCAAATTCTTTACAAACTAATTTAGACCAAGATTTATCAAAAGAAGAAGCTAAAGATATTAAACCTCCTTATTCTTATGCAACAATGATTACTCAAGCTATTTTATCAAACCCACAAGGTGTTATGTCATTATCTGATATTTATAATTGGATTTCTTCTCATTATGCTTATTATAAATATTCAAAAACTGGTTGGCAAAATTCTATTAGACATAATTTATCTTTAAATAAAGCTTTTGAAAAAGTTCCAAGAAGACCGAATGAACCCGGTAAAGGTATGAAATGGCAAATTAGTGAAAGTTATAAAGAAGATTTTTTAAATAAAATTAATGATGGAACAATTCTGAAAACTAAAAGAGGTTCTTCTGTTTCAAGACAATTAAGTCTACATTTAGCTACTCATAAAAATTTACCAGAATCTCAAAAACATATACCTCAAGAATTACCAATCAGTCGACCTCAATCACAATCATCACAATCACAATCAAAACCACTACCACAGCTACCACAGCCAGCTCAACAACATTCTCAATCACAACTTCAAAATTCATCTACATCATCACAATTCAAACCTCAAATTCAACAACAACAACAACAACAACAACAACATCAATTACAACCACAAACAAATTATTTCAATCATCAAAGATCATCAGATTCTAAACCGAATTCTCAATATCCGATAACCGCAACAACACTTCCTATGCAACAAAATCCATTAACCTATATGCCTCAAAATAACGTGTATAATATAAATTCAAATAGACCTTATCCACCACCACCACCACCACCTACACAATCACAACAACAGATGATGTTTCAACAACAATCGCATCCAAGAACAATTACATCTCATATATTAGAAAGTCCATTAAGAACTAATAATCAACCTAAATTACCACCCTTGAATGCAACAACAAACCAATCATCATCACCGTTTAAAATTTCTCATTCAAGAGATAATTCACTATCACATACAAATACTATGGAAATTTCACAATTGAACTCTTTGAATGATACACAATCAACTTCACAAAATATGACTCCAAACAAAAACAATGCAAATGGTTCGCTCCATTTAAACGGGAAACTAATTAATCAATCTCCATGGAATAATTATGTAAACTTTCCAAATGGTGAAACTCCAACTAAAACTAAATAATTCTTTTTGTATAGTTTGCAATAAATGATAAGTTTTGTATCAAAATTTGACTCATTATAGATGTGACGTTAGTTTATAGAAAAATATAAAAAAAAAAGGAGTCAAGATACAACTCTATTCTTAATAACTCCGGAAGTTTATATAACTTCAAAATCTGTTTTTCGTTTAATGTAATTATATAAAACATTTTAATGTTTTTAAGAATGGCGTTAAAAAATTTCGTAATTTCAACAATATATCTACAGAATAATGTTTTGGTTAAACCTTATACGGGTTTAATGATTAATCGGTTTTGAGTTCAAAATTTCAATTAAGCAAATCTTGATTCAATCAACTCGTAATGATACAGGAATTGAAGATTGATCAGATGAAAGTAATGAATTAGATGACAAAATTTGCAATATAGTGGATTCAAATAGAACGAATGACGAAAATCAAATAATACATTAAATCTTGGTAAAAGACAACATTTAGAATTTTTTCTCAATGTATAACAGCCGATTTCAGCGTATCTAATGAATCAAAACCTGTTTTTTTTTTTTTTTTTTTTGGCTCGAATTAAATAGTATCCACTTTTCATACAAAATCATTGGTATAACAAATTTAGATTTAAAGTTAATAGAAATGAATTCAGAGAATTGATTCCTTCAGATAAAATAATATATAGAATTAATAAGACATATATCAAATTCATTATCGAAAGCAACACTCATACGCCTTCTTATTCAAATCCTAAAGCTTGATTTTAATTTTCTAGCGACCAATACTGAATATAGAATAAGATGATTATTTACAAATAAAGTCTTGACAGTTGTTCTTATAACCATCAATCGCAGCAAATAGTATAATGGATGAAGCTTTAAACCAGTTTATAATAACATACTACTCCAATTTACAATAAGTTGAACAATAATCCACTAATGATGCTAAATTTTAATATTGCACTGCTCCAATTAATAAGAATTAGAATAATAATAATCCAAATCGACGAATTCAATACCAATATAATAGCCATGAATAAAGTACAAGAAATTAATGAATCTCCAATATTTCCCCAACAGTTGATGTAAATCCAAATAACTAATAAATGCTACATTCCGTTAACGTTCTTATTATTGAAAGAAATTGTTATTTGAAAGATGAAAATAAAGGTAGAAGACTCGTTAAATAACTTGGCTCCTTTTATTGAATCGAATAGAATAACAAACTTTCAATAAACTAGAATAAATATGGGATCGCTAATTAATTATGAAATCATCATCAATCAAAATAAATTATGG
>JAJMBM010000226.1:0-20002 GCA_030565325.1 Insectozyma coleopterorum
GTAATATACAAATGAAGATGATGTATATTGAGTGGTAAAAATACACTAATGAGCAAAAAAATTAGAGATGAAAAACTATTTAAGGCCAACGAGAAGATATCGGTCCGCAGACATATTTTTTTATCGTATATATTAGGTAAAACTATACAAACTATCTAGTCTCTACAGAAAAACCTAGCACAGTCTTGGCTGAGATTATCTTTGTTTTCATTGTTTTTCTATAATTTATTTTTCCTGTTTTTCTTTCATTTTTGATTATTGGTGTTGTTACTTCTTAGTTATTTATATCCAAGTTGTATTTGTTTTACACTTGGTAGGAGGTTTTGTTTTATATTAATTTGATAAAAACAAAAAAAAAAAAAGAAAAACGGACTCCATTTTTAATGTGTGTTAAATTAGTTTCAATAAATCCGATCATTTTATTAAATATCTCTGATGTTTTATCGAGGAATCTGGATTCAACTATTGGTATATTGTTAGGTGAATGTGAAACTGATAGGTTTATAATTAAAAATTCATTTGAATTATTATTGCTAGATGACGATCGATCAATTAATTTTGAATATTTGACTAAACGATTATATCAATATTCACAAACGTATCCTGGTGAATATATAATTGGCATATATCAAATTGATTCTAATGAGAATGGGTATATTGATGAAATTGAACAATGGATTATGAATTATGATGTACAAGAGAATGAACAATTGATTTCATTTTTATTTGATAAACAATTGAATGGATTTGAATCGTACTATAAAGGTGAACTAATGAGATCTGTAATTGAGTCAAATGAGATTGAAAATATTACAACGTCAACTATTGATAAACATAAGAAATATTCAATACGGAATGAAAAGAATCATCATCATGATCAAATAACGTTAAATCAACATTATGAAACTTTATCAACCACTTTGAATAAATTATACGAAAGAATTTATAAAATAATTGGGTATTTCAATAATACAAGTGTTCAAGATGTTTCTACAAGAATCGAAATGGATAAATTGTTAGTTAAATTGGTTAATAATCTAGAATTTAAACAAGATATTGGTAATGATATTAAACAATCGAAATTACAAATCACTCAATTGACTTTAATAACTAAACAATTGATGACTTTGGAGAAATATAAACTACAGATTGCAAAAAGTATCATCCAAACCGACTTACAATAAAAAGGTGTTTTTTTTGGAGATCCTTCTGTCATATTAAATTATTATATATTAAATCTCATTATTATTAATTATTAATTATTATTATTATTATTACAAAAGTGAATAATATCTCTACTTATATTATTAAAATGTCTAAAGCGTTTTATTTAGTTTTCTTTGATTCTTTTGTCTTTAAAAATTGACGATATTTATCCAATGTAATCTTACTTTGTAACTCTTTATATTCTTGAACAAATTTGTAATTGGTATTAAGTATAGTATCCCAGAATGTAAAGAACGGTTGACTATAATTTGATTTAATTCCCCATTGTTGATGATGAATGTCATGATAAACTGCATTATTTGGGAAAACCAATTGGAAGAGATCAAATGGTAATTTGTAACCACAATGATCATCGACGGTTTTCAAAGTTGCAAATGTGTATAAAAAGATACATTCACGAGGAGTCAATGCGGTAGTTACTGAAGCAATACCGGTACCCAAGGTATCCAAAAGGAACCCTTCGATTGGATCGTTATATAAAGCCCCAAATGCATATGGTACATATAATCTATGATGTCTTGAATGGAATCTTTTGTATAACGCGGTATTTCCATGCATGATACGGTGTAACCAATATTGCCATGAATCAATTATAGTGATGGCAACAGTGAGTTTAATTATTGATTTACCATACATGTAATAAAAATAGATCAAATTATCAGCAATAAATGGATATTGTTGTTTTAATTTCCACATTTCAAACATTTCAAATCCAGTCATTTGAGGCGCGTCAAAGTAATAAACAACCAAACCGGCAATGGTTTGAATAAAATGTTGAAAGATAACATCTCTGATAACTTCATACATGGTGACTTTGTTTCTTTTCAATTCTTCTTCACTGGGATGGATTCTGTATTTTTCAGCCAATTCGTAAACATCAACAAGATGGAAAAACATCGAGTAGGACCAATAAGCCACAATAGGAGCTACTAAAGCGAGTAACCCATCGGGTATTCCAGCGATCAAGTCCGGCTTCTTTATGATGTTTAGTTTCTCAACTGGATAAGTTGGAGATGAAAGTATTGATGAAAAGTTGGCGGTGATAGCTTCCATATTGTTTGCTGGTGGTGAAAAGAAAAATATGGGCCAGTACTATAAAAGGATACAAAATATGAATAAAGATATTTAAAGATATAAAGATATATATATATATATATAAATTTAGTGGGATGATGATCTGATGATAAGGATAAGAATGATAATTCGGTGGTGGGTGAGTGGCTAGATATGTAAGTTAATTGACTATTTGTTGTGTAAATAAATAAATAAATAGTTAAATGATTAAAATTTTAAAACATGTGAGTGTGAGATATATAGTGTTGGTTGGTAGTTCTTCATGGTCAAATTTTTGTGAAAAAAAAAAAAAATCAAATTCTTATGTAAGCAATTGCTTTTTTTTTTTTCTTTCATTTTTTGTTTCGCCTCTCTCCTAATTTTCTTTCCAACTCTCGGGTAAAAACAATACAATGTAGAGATATATAAGAAAATATCCACATGATTTATTTGTTATGTGCTTATCAGAAGCCTGATTTGACGTCAAGAATATATTGATTATTTCACCATTGAATATCCAATATCTTCTTCTTCTTCTCCTTTTTAAACAATCATTTAAATTCGATATTTCGATGCTTTTTCGCGTTTAACTGATGTTTAAAATTCGATTATTGTGTATCACCAGATCAAAATAAATAAATAAATAAAAAAGAAAAACAAAGAAAGAAAGAAAGAAAGAAAGAAAGAAAGAAAGACAAGAAGAAGAAGACAAGAGAAGAAAAAAAATTATCAGTAGTTTTGACGTTGTTGTTGTTACAAATTTCATTATTCACAATACACATTCTACATTGTGGGCGCATTTAAACATCCATAAGGCTACTATTACTTGTATTACCCAAGATTTCAATTTGTTCAATGTTTTGTTTTTTTTGTTTTTTTTTTCTTTTATTGTATTGTCAAAAAGTGAGCCAATTTTATTAACCTATTTCTTGATTTGCTAATGCAATCCCATTTTGTAACATTGGTGATATTCACCCAATCGATATTTGATCAATTGTAATTGAATTCGTGAATAATCATTATCTATTATTAGCAGCACACACACACACACACACACACACACACACACATGCTTTTCTCTTTTTTTTTTTTTTTTATACGTGTTTTTTAGTTATCTCCTATTAATCTTGTTAGTTTTTCATGAAATCTAAACCGATGTGCAAATAGGGGTGTGTGTATATTTACCAAAATAGTTTGAAATCTGATTTAACCAAAACTAAAACTAAAAAGAAAAAGAAAAAAAAAAAAATACCATGTCAAAAAAGAATACAGGAGATGATATATGGAAAAATAATGTTGAAAAAATAGTATGTATCTGATTGAGACATAATGATTGAATATTAACAATTTTCTAGAATTCAGAATTGTTTACATTAACATATGGTTCAGTTGTTTCTCAACTATGTCGAGATTTTCAAAATAATTACCAACAAGTTAATCAACAATTAGATAAAATGGGGTATAACATTGGTCTCAGGCTAATTGAAGAGTTCCTAGCTAAAACTGGTGTAAAAAGGTGTCAAACATTTAAAGAAACATGTGAAATCATAACAAAATTAGGCTTTAAAATTTTTTTAAATATCATACCAACTATAGAAAATTGGTCTAGTGATGGTAAATCTTGTTCTTTGATTATACCCGATCCAAATCCTTTAACTGAGTTTGTTGAATTACCAATAACTTTGGATTCTAAAATAGGTAAAGAATTATGGTATTCACAGATATTATGCGGTGTAATTCGTGGCTCTTTACAAATGGTTCAATTGGATTGCGACGTGCATTTTATTAAAGATGTATTGAGGGGCGACGATCGTACTGAAATGAGATTAAAATTGAATAAAATTTTAAAAGATGAAGTACCAGCTGGTGAAGATTAATATATATAAACAACTTGTAAAAAAAACATTTTGAATTAATATTTCAATATTCTTATTGATATATTAAGAATATCAAGATATATATATATATAATCTCTTCAGTAAAGGTGTATTAGAGTCTTGGAAAGCAGTAATTCCATAGTGGTTGCAAAACATTTCCCAATAAACCAAGGGAATGGTGAAATTTATATAATTTAAAGTCGGAGAACTTCCGTAACTAATAACACTCGATTTCTTTGGCCCAGTCTTAATCTACTAATTGGTTATCACAATGTACGTTACAAATCGTTCCAATAAACGCTATGCAAAAAGAAAATGTTGGTCGATGAATAATAGAGTTATTCAACAGATTCCCTGTAAGTAAAACTTTCATCTTCGGTGTGGGTGGTAGCAGTACACGTAGCGTTTAGTAATGTTCTCACATTGACCGCTTATAATAATACCTTGAATATATTATTATGAAACATAAATTAATTGATTATATACTATTTACATTTGAAATTATCTTAACATTGAAATACGAGATATTCCCATTGTTGGACTATTTACCACGGCTAATCGAATATTATCACATTAATTAAAACTTCAAGATGGTAGCATTGTACCTTCAATGTTCTTCAATTAACCACTAAGATTATCAACAATCATAGTTATAGGCACCCCTTATATTTAGTCTCCTTGTTTAAGAGTTCCTCATACAGTTTCAACTCTTGTGATTGATGAACTTAAATCTGTATCATTGCAATTATAGGTTTCTGTCAAAGTTGATTCTGAATTTGATTTAACGATTTTCGTTTTAATTGTGTGAAACATTTTTTGCATCAATAGGTAAATACCAAATACACCATACGTTACTAATAAAATAAATAGAACAAATGCGACAATTGCGATAATTACCCATAATGGTGTCAACCCAATTGATTTAGATATATCTTTTGAAGTCTGATTATATGTGATATTTGAATAATATGGATCATTCATGATCAATAATGCATTTTGATGTAAAAATTTAAAAAAAAAAAAAAAAAAAAAAAAAAAAACACATAATTTCTATTATAATGATCTATTTATGCTAATGGTTTACCTAATTGTTTTTCATTAGGATCTATATCTTTAGTTTCATCAAATTCTGGATATGTATTATATCCATAATTGTAAGGGGTATAAAATGTATCTCTATCATAAGCGTTTAAATCTTGATCATTGAAAATTCGATTTGGTAAATCTGGATTTGCGATGAAATATCTACCAAATCCAACAATTGTACGATCATCTTTATTTGAATCCTCGACAATTTGTTGCCAATCATCTTTTACATCATAAGTATAATTACCGCCTCTGATTAACACGCCTTTCCAAATATCTGCAACATATTCAACATTGGAATTTGTCAATGTGTGATTTGAATTAAATCTTGCATCTACTAAATCAATAAATGCCAATTTTTTCCCTTGATCTGCTCTTTTCTGTAATTCAGAAACAATGTATGAATAATCTTCTTTTGCACGAGGGTTGATTCCAGGTGTTTGAAATTCATTAATTGGTGAAATTCGAATTGCAATTTTTGAAGGTTCGACAATTTCAAATAATTTATCAATTACATTCAATAAGAATCTTGATCTATTTTCAATTGATCCACCATATTTATCTGTTCGTTTATTAATACCGGGATGGATAAATTGTTCGAATAAATATCCATTGGCGGCGTGTAATTCGACGAAATCAAAATTGGCAGTTGCAAGAGCTAATTTAACAGCATTTGGAAATTGATTGCTAATAAGATCATCAATTTCTTCTTCGCTCAATTGTTTAATTGGATTATTAGCTTTGATTGCATCCTTTTCAGCTTGTTCATGTTCATAATTCTCACTCGGGCCAGTTAAGGGCAAGTTTTCATTCTTTAACAATTGTGCATTACCAACTCTACCTAATGCCCAAAGTTGTAATGCAATGACACCTCCGACTTTGTGTACAGAGTCTGTAATTTGTCTCCATGCTTCTGCTTGTTGTTTATTCCAAATACCAGGAACTGATGGGTATATACCTTGATTCAAACTGACTAATGTAGCTTCTGTGATTAATAAACTGCCATTCTTACCTCGATCTGTGTAATATTTCTTTTGTAAATCGGTTGGAATATGACTGTTTTTACTCGACCTCGTTCTTGTGGTTGGTAGATGTGCAATTCTGTTTTTAATACTAGTTGATCCAACTTGTAAGGGTTTGAATAAATTTGATGATTGAATTGTAGATTTCGTCATGCTAGTGTTTTAAAAATGTGAACGAAAATTGTGGATCTATTTATAATCAAAAAAAAAAAAAAAATTAGAATAACTTGATATGAATTAACTATGACGGATGATTGATTATTAATACAATCATTATTAATACAATCATTATTAACTATTTGCTAATTTCACGACAACAAACGAACGAAAGATATGCAATGTTTAATAAGGAAACCGTTAAATGCATTCGGAGATATTTCCCCATTCGGAGGGAATTAAAAGCGAAGTTACTAATGTTCATCCTCCGTAAAAAAATGGCAATTGTATTGATGTGGAGGTTAAATGGGCCATTTGAACGGTATTCTGGCTTTGAAATTCCGACATTTTCTTAACCATTTCTCAATAATCTACTATATACAGGTTTACATAGTTAAAATGGCAATTGTTCTACACCCTAAAAATAAAGGTATACACACGATTAGTATTTTTATAAGATTTGATTTATTCCCGAATGTGAATACTTACATATGGAGTTCTTAGTATATAAATGCATTACTTATCTATTTACGTCGTATTCCCGAATTTGGGCCCGTGTAATAAAAATGTTATACAAACGTTAGAAATTTCATAAAGCAATTAAAAAAATGGGTATACATTAAAACTTTATTATATTAATAAATCATAATATAATAATTAATTAACATCCAAGAAGGGGTTTCACTCAAATGAAACACAAGAGTTTCCCTTTTTTAAAAGAGTGAAGGGATTAGGTTTAAATATATTGGTATCTTTGAAATAAGATTTGGATCGGATCTTGTTTTAGATTGGATATCTATCTTTACAAAGAGCATTCAAGTTGGTGATGTATTGATGAGTCTATCTCAATTCAAACAGTGAACCACTTGTATTTAAGCCCTATATTTGAACCGTTTTAGTAATCTCTGTACTAATATCGAATTTTTAAATTAATATAAGAAAATTTCCAAACATTGACAAAAAGACATGTATTCAACATTGTGAAATTTTTCTATAAAACTAATTAGTATGATTGTAGTAATATAATAAAGAAATTGCATCACTTGAAAGTATAAGTATAAATCGACATAGATTGACCTGCGTATAATACGGTTACGTAACTATGCATGGTTTACATTTACACACATTGCATTTTCTTAGATTAATTTTTTAACTTTGAGGGGTCAAAGTAGTTCACCGAATGATCTCTTTTTACCCCTTAAGACGACCTTAGTAGTTACCCATTTTGTTCGTTTTCTTTTTCTCCATATTTTATTTCAATTATCAACTGGTGGCAAGTTGCAATCAATTATTATAATCAACCCATATAATATTGCGCATTACATAATCACACCCGTCTAGATTGGAAACGTTCATTTATTTTGTATTATTATTATATTCATATATTCAACAATAATTTATTTCATGATCAAGGTTGGTGAAGATTATCAGCCATTAAGGAGACAATCAAAGTTCCAAAATAAGTCATTATGGTATTACATTAAATTATTCTTTCGTTTATTGTCCTATGATTTGGTATTATGGTTTTTCAATGTAATCATTCATACTTTTTTCAGAGATATTAAAACAAGAGGTACGTTTAATATTCCGAGGACGGGACCTGTTATATTTGTCATTGCCCCACATCACAATCAATTCATCGATGGGTTAGTTGTAATGACCAAAGTCAAGCAACATTCAAATAGAAGGATTGCATTTTTGATAGCTAAGAAATCATATAACAGAAATATTATAGGTCAAGCAGCTAAATTATGTTCGTCTATTCCTGTTGAACGTGCACAAGATTTATTAAAAAACGGAATTGGCAGTATCAAAGTCGACGGTAATAACAATTTAATACTTGTTGGAAAGGACACAAAATTTACCAGAGATTGTATGGTTAAAGGTTTGATTGGATTACCGCATTCTTTAGGAAATTGTCAAATTAAAAGTATTGAAGATGATACCCATTTAACTTTGAAAAAGCCATTTGGTTCTTCAAATCCAGATATTCAAAATAAAATAGATGAGATTTTGAATAATGGTACAACTTTTAAAATTGCCCCTCATATTGATAATCATGTTGTTTTTGAAAATGTTTTTAATCATTTAAATAATGGTAAAATATTAGGTATATTTCCAGAAGGTGGATCACACGATAGACCCGATTTACTACCTTTAAAACCGGGAGTTGCATTGATGGCCCTAGGTGCCGTTACTGAACAAATCAATCAACAGCAACAAAATTATATTAACCCAGTCAGTGTTGTGCCCGTTGGATTAAATTATTTCCACCCTCATAAATTTAGATCAAGAGTAGTTGTTGAATTCGGTAAGCCTATTATAGTTGATGAAAATATGGGTAAGGAATATATGAAAAATACAAGATCAACCGTTGATAAATTATTGAAAACCATCACAATGGGATTAAAAGAAGTTACTGTAACTTGTGATGACTATGACACATTAATGGTTTTACAAGCAGCCAGAAGATTATATACATCAGCTGATCGTGAATCGATCCCTACACCAATGGTAGTTGAAATGAATCGAAGATTAATTAGAGGATATGAGCAATACAAAAATCAACCCGACGTTATTAAATTAAGAAACATGGTTACTGATTATAACCAACAATTGTTGAGATTAAATTTACACGATCATCAAGTTGAATCACTAGAAAAATTGAATAACTTTGATATATTCTGGATGTTTGTGTCTAGAGCAATTAAATTCTCAGTATTTATGGGTTTAAGTTTACCTGGGATATTTTTATTCAGTCCAGTTTTTATAACAGCAAGAAAGATTTCCAAGAAGAAGGCAAAGGAAGCATTGGAAAGTTCAGTGGTTAAAATTAAAGCAAAAGATGTTTTAGGAACCTGGAAAATTCTAGTTGCAATGGTTTTAGCACCATGTTTATATATTTTTTATTCAATTATTGGAACGATCTTCATATTGAAATTAAATGTATTACCCAATTCATTCCAACAATCAAAGTCCATATTATTTATATTTTTAATCTTTTATGGTTGGGCTGTATTGACTACTTATGCAAGTTTGAGAGTTGGTGAAATTGGTGTTGATTATTACAAATCTTTAAAACCATTATTGTTAGCATTAATCAATACCCATTCTGATGAATTACAAATTGAATCTTTAAAAGCGACAAGAGAAGAATTGAGAGAAAAAGTTAATGAATTTTGTAATAGATATGGTCCTGGCATATTTGATGACTATGATAGGTTTTATAAGCAATATAATAATATCGAACAACCAATCGACTCAGAAGAAGAAGAAGAAGAAGAAGAAGTTGTGATTGGACATACGTTACAAAGGAAACTAAGTACTGCATCGTTAGATTTATCATTAAATAATTTATCAGATATACCAATTTTTGCATCTGCAGATCTAGAACAAACAAATGATTTAAAAATGATTAAAGATAATTCCACCGATGAAGAAATCGGGGAAGAAAAATTAAAAGATATACCAATTTTTGCATCTGCAGATCTAGAACAAACAAATGATTTAAAAATGATTAAAAATAATTCCACCGATGAAGAAATCGGGGAAGAAAAATTAAAAGATAATAATGGCAATGAAAGGAGTCAATTAAAACTCAGAAGGGCTATGAATAGTAAAATAAACAACAATAATAGTAACTAAGTATATCGAAATATAGTATAATATATGAATAAAATTGAAGGCTGGAATGTGTAAAATAACTTGCAATTTGACACAATTTTTTTTTTCCATATGATAACATTACGTGGTGATGTATTGTCTAATCTATTTACTACCCCTTCACTCCTCTCCCCCTTTCGCAACGGTCAAAAAAAAAAAAAAAAAGAGAACAAGAGGGCTTAAAAAACAGAGAACAAGAGGGCTTGATAAGTATTTTTTTTTTTTTTTTAAGTATTGTTTTTTCTTTTTTTTTTTTTTTTTTTCCCTGGATCTTCGGCTAGTGTGATTGTTCGTTTAAAGTAAGCACCGAAATTTGTTTATACTTTACATTCACATCGTTTCATAATCCATATAATATATATAAATATGTATATCTTCTTTTACACAATTTAAATTATTATTTCCACTAACACTTTTTCATCCACATTCAATTATGAAACTATCATTTATATTTTATATCTTATCCTTGTCATTAGCTACACCGGTGTCTGCCAATGTTGAATTGAAGGCTATTTCATTAATTGGAGGCACACAAGCTACGGAGGCTTCTGATGCTTTACCAACGTACATTCCACCTAAACCAATATACAAAATAGATAATAACAATGACAACACGAATACTGTTTCATCAAATGATAAAAGAAAGATATTGAAAAATGATAAAAGAAAGATATTGAAAAATGAACA
Source organism: Insectozyma coleopterorum (assembly GCA_030565325.1). Lineage (NCBI taxonomy): Eukaryota > Fungi > Ascomycota > Pichiomycetes > Serinales > Debaryomycetaceae > Insectozyma > Insectozyma coleopterorum. Next base: position 10,772 of record JAJMBM010000226.1, read on the forward strand.
AGAGGAATATAAATGATGCAAACTTGAACTACTATCAGATCAATGATGACGATGCTTATGACAATTATGGAAAGTTATTTCGGTTTTAGTATAGGAGGACATATACACGATTGAATTATTGGACATTTAAATCGCTTATCCGAGTGGTGTTTTTTTTTTTTTTTCTTTCTTTGGGATAATCATAATACTTCTTTGTAGCGAGATCTCATGAAATACCTCAATTGGTCTGGTACCTTCGGGTAACTTATTACCCTTCTTTACCAAGTAGTTTGGTATAACCATGAAGCATTTTTCAATTCCATTTCACCAACGGCAGTGGCGACTTCGATTTTTGTTAAACAATATGGACTAATTGACTTGACTCACTTCTTCGATTTTAAACAAAACTTTTTTCAATTGGGCTTGTGACTCCGCAAACCTTTCTGGATCAGCAGCGTCCAGAGAATCAGGGATAGTCTTTTCATAATCCTCTTGATGTCCACCTAAATCGAAAGTAGTGAATCTAACTGATCCTATTGTGGTAGCAGTTGATATATTTTAGTCATGTGACTGAATTTCACTAGTAGTCATTTTATTTCTTTTTCTTTTTTTTTTTTTTTTTCTTTTTCTTTTGTGTGTGTCACTGAATTGACTAATTAATTATTATTTTGCACCTTTCTGAATTTGTTGCCACCAAATTAATCTTCATCCAATATCACTCTTTATTCTTGAACAACATCATTATTTTTTACGTCATAAACATAAATAATATACATCTATCCCATATATTTCCCACATAAACTTATATTGCAATGAAAGTCACTATTAGATTATCCACCGAATCTTCATTTACAGTAACCATACCTGATAATTCAACGGTTGATGATTTGAAAAATTCGATAATAGTTAGCAGTACAAGCGATTTGCCAAAGGATTTTAAATTAATTTACAACGGATCTAAATTACAACCGTATTATCAATCATTGCTGTCGTTTGGTATGATACCTAGTAACGATAAAGAGATTTCAATTATATTAATGTCGAACGGTTCTGATACTCCGCCAATCACACCAACCCAATCAATAGATGGTTTGAATACAAGTGTCACATCGACTACAACAACTATTAAAAAGACGAAAAAGAAAAATAAATGCAATTTTAAAAGTTGTAATGGTACTCCATTAAGAATGGTTGGTAATTGTTCACACTGTGGCGGTAAATATTGTACAAAACATAGATTATTGGAAAATCATTTATGTACCGGCTTGCAAGTTTGTAAAGATGCAGCTCATGAACGAAATGCAATGAAATTAAATAGCGAAAAAACTTTATCTACAAGAGTTTAGATAGTAATACGACATTATTAATTAATTATCTTTGATCAAGTTTTCTAACATGTCGTCATATAATCCATTTGTAACGTTGTTTGCTTTTTTTAGTATTTCTTCAGCTTCTTTATACAATTTTTCTTGTTGTTCAGAATCAACTTTGTATAAATTACCCAATTGAATCATGGCTTCCGCTATAGCTGCCCATGTATCTGGATCATCTTCATCTCTAGCCTTTCTCAAGTATGTTAAAGCTTTATTTATTAATTCAATTGAAATCTTTTGTGCTTCATCTTTGGTAAATCCATGTAATTCTTCAATTCCCGCATACTCATCGTCATAAGCTAATAAAGTAAAAGCAGTACTTGGAATTTCAGCTTCTTGTAAATATGATTGTCCTAACAATTTGTTGACTTTTTTAATTAAATTAGTGTTGGTTTTTAAATTATCAAGAAATGTTTGTGTGTGATCTCTCCACCATTGATTGTAATCATCATTGGTTCTGATTAAATATAATGGATGAGTTTCAGGTAATTCAATTTCTTCTTGTTCATCATCATCATCTCCTTCTTCTTCTTCACCTTCCTCATTTCTTTGTTTGCCGAAATTATCTACAATTTCTAACAAATCGTCGAAATCTTGTAAAACACTCAATGTTTCTTCAGTGAAGTTTTCTTCTTTAGCTTCAGATTCAGCTTTAACATAAGAATCCAATGCTGTATCTAATTTTTTAGACAATGAAACACCTTTTGAATCGATTTTTAAATCTGAAATATCTACCAATATTTCATTCAATAAAATTTTAGCTTTTGCAAATAACAAATCGACATCATTTGAATGTTTTTCCAATCCATCTTCAATTCTCTCCAACCCAGCTTGAATGTAATCTTTAACGATTTTTGTATCTTCATTAAATTGTGCTAATTCGTTTAAAGATTTACCATAAATTGAATAAAATAACCCCGGTAATTCTTGTTTTTTATTTCTCAATAATCTATCACATTCATGTATTATACCATTTAAAATCAATTCTTGTTTTTCATTCAAATAAGAATTATACAATCCTTTCAATTGACCCAATTCATCATTTTCATCAACTTCTTCTGGCAATTGAACAGTCAATTGATCACTTGCTTCTTCTGGGGTTCCTTCCTTTTCGGTCTTTTGCTTCTTTGATCTTGCTTTATTACCCAATCCTAATGTTCTTTTAGCCATTGTTGTAGAATGAAAAATCAAAAAAAAAAAAAAAAAATTGAAAAATTGAAATTATCGTACCAGATATTTGTCTATCGTGATGAGTGTCGTGTCGTAAAAACCACTCGACTTAAATTGACATGTCTCTATTCTAATTTAATTATTTTTTTTTTTTTTTTTTTTTTTTTTTTTTTCCCTGTGATTATTCGTTATCAATTGCGTAATTTCACACATTATTATAATTCTAAGTGTACTTTTCGTACTATATATTGATAATGAATTTACAACCAAATGTGAAGGTTAAATAGACCATGCCTAACTTATTAGCTTCTCTCATTACAACCAATGAAATACACTTGTTAATAGGCTATTCAAATGTCACAAATCTAAGAATCACTTCCATTATTGAATCTGGTGCATTTCCAATATTGATCATACCTGAATTAACCTTATTATCACCCTTGACAAAACAATATGAATGTGAAAATAAATTAAGAATTATAATAGAAAACGATATCGAGGAGAATTATCTAACCTATTTAACCGAGTTTGGACGTGAAGAAGTTGATTTTATAATTGATCGTTTATTTGTTTCATTACCTATTTATCAAGAATCACTTCAACAAAAATTATTCAACAAATGTAGGAAATTAAGGATACCTATAAATACCACGGATGCTCCCAATTTATGTACATTTACATTATTATCAACTTATTCACAAGGTGATTTTCAATTTGGTGTCACTACATCTGGAAAAGGCTGTAAATTGGCCTCAAGAATTAAACGAGAATTAGCAAGTCAATTGCCTTCAAATATAGATGAAATATGTAATAAAATCGGCGAATTGAGAAATAGAATCCAATTGGAAGATAAATTTGAATTCGAAATTGGCGAAAATGACGATGACGCTATAAATACAAATAAATTCAATTCATTGATAAAAGAATTTCAAATGACACCTGAACAAACCAAATTACAAAGAAATAGATGGTTGAGTCAATTAGTTGAATATTTCCCATTGAATCAATTATCAAATATTTCAATAAATGATTTAACTCAGATTTATAAAGCGAATAAATGTAATGAAACAACGAGAATGATGATGTTGATGAATTTTGAGAAGAAATCAAAACAACAGGGATCAATAAGTTTGGTTGGGTCTGGTCCCGGTTCAATCTCTTTATTAACACTAGGTGCATTACAAGCTATACATTCAGCTGATTTGATTTTGGCTGATAAATTAGTTCCACAACAAGTTTTGGATTTAATACCGAGGAATCACGGCGGTAAATTGTTTATAGCTAGAAAATTTCCAGGCAATGCGGAAAAGGCACAGGAAGAATTGTTAAATTTAGGTTTGGAAGCATTAATTAAAGGAAAGAATGTAATTAGATTGAAACAAGGCGATCCATATATATTTGGTAGAGGTGGTGAAGAATATAAATTTTTCAACAGTCATGGATTTAAGCCAATTATAATTCCTGGTATTTCATCGGCTTTAGCTGCTCCAGTATTGAGTGATATACCAATGACCCATCGTGATGTTGCTGATCAAGTGTTGATATGTACTGGAACGGGTAGAAAGGGAATAGTGCCCAATTTGCCCAATTTCGAACCATCAAGAACAACTATTTTTTTAATGGCATTGCATAGAATTGTTGAATTGATACCTGTATTAATTGAAGATAAAAAATGGGATAAAAATTTACCGGTTGCGATTATTGAAAGAGCTTCGTGTCCAGATCAAAGAATTATAAGAACTACTTTGGAACATTTAAGTTTAGCTGTTGAAACGTGTGGTTCAAGACCGCCTGGGTTGTTGGTCACTGGATATGCATGTGAAGTTATACATAAACAATCCATAAATTCAAAATGGTCAATTGAAGAAGGTTTCAACGACGCGACAAATTTTAACAACATATTGAAATTAATAAAATAAATTAATATATTGATATTTCCTATGTTTAATAATGCAAAGATCCATAAAGTTACAACTCGACAAATTTTAATAAATAAAATAAATTAATATATAAAATTCTATTCAATTGATGTTTAATAATGCAAAGATCCATAAAGTTACAACTCTTGCAATTAAATCAGATTCAAATGATTCAGTTGGATTAATATATAAATTGAATGCAGCAATCATTGAATCACTAATGCCCTTTTTCAACGATTTATATTTATGTCCTTTTAACATCTTTTTCAAAATTTTGACATTCTCAACAAGTTCATAATCGGAGAATAAAGTGATTAAATAACCCTCGATCAAATCTTTATGGAATTCATGACCGATTAAGAATCTTGAACTTTCGCCAATGATAAAACAAATCAATTCTTGTCCGAACAATTTGTTATCGTATAATTTCCCATTCAATCTACCTATAAACTCAATCAATCTTTCAATAGATCTTATGATTTCAAATCTGAACCCACATGAAAATTCAATAAATTGACGATCTTCAATATTACGTAAATATTTCAACGGGGTCATTTGGGAAGACTCGTGAATTGTTAAACTTATGTAATTGAATCTAAGTCCCGATTGTTGATACACTTTTGGCAAACGTTTTCCAAATGTGAATTTTTCAAGATTGAAATCAGTTGATGCTTGTGCTAAGTTTTGAAGATATTCTTCGGAATCTTCTGAATCTTCATTATCTTTTGAGACAGTTAATGATTTGAAAAATTTAGGCTTCCTAACTATGACTTTTGACATGAATAATAATTGCTGAGATTTGCAAAAGAAGAATGGTCGTCAATATATATATGGTTGTCAATATATATATGGTTGTCAATCCAGATACATATCAAAAGGGGGAAATCTCAATATGAAACTATAAGCATTAAGAATGAAAACAAATTGAATGTTTCAAAAGTAAAACCCAATTAATCATTTTGTTTCAGAAAAATACGACAAATATTTTAACCGAGATCTCTCAGTGTGTGCGTGTGTGTGTGCGTCCCTTATGCGCTACCTATCATTTGATTTTGCGTCATTTTTTTCCCAATTAGCGCATCAAACAGAAAACAAGATAAAATATCCACTGGGCAACCAACAACACTTTTTTCAATTGTCGCCAAAAATTATAAATTAAGATCCATTAGATCTTATGTTGAGAAAGGTTAAGCCAATTAAAAACATTCTTTATAGATTTCATTCAATGCCTTCAACTACTTCAAATTCAGATCCATCTACTTTATACAACCCATATTTCTATCAAAAACCGGGCGAAAAGGATATTTGGACATTAATTAATGAAACTGCAGCTCAAGCAATACAAGAAAATGGCAAATCGTTAGCTAATTTAGGTCAGGGTTTTTTCTCATATAATCCACCGAAATTCGTTATCGATGCCGTTGATCAAGCTCTAACAAAGCCACAATTTAATCAATATGCTCCTGCTAGAGGTAATCCAAATCTATTGAAACAAGTTGCTGAGCATTATTCAAGATCGTATGGTCGAGAGGTTGGAATCGATCAGGTTCAAATCACAACTGGTGCTAATGAAGGTATGTTTAGTATATTTTTTGGTTTCTTAACTCCCGGTGATGAAGTTGTTGTATTTGAACCATTTTTCGATCAATATATTTCAAATATTGAAATGACAGGCGCAAAGATAAAATATGTTGAAATCAAGTGTCCTCAAAATTTTGATAACCAAGTTGTCGAAGGCAAAGATTGGCAAGTTGACTGGGAAACATTAGAAAATTCAATTAATGAAAAGACAAAGCTTATAGTTATAAACACTCCTCATAATCCAATTGGTAAAATATTCACCGAGGAAGAATTAAGAAGAATTGGCGAATTGGCAATTAAACATAATTTAATCATTGTTTCAGATGAAGTTTATGAAAATTTATACTATACTTTGAGTTTCCCAAGACCAGCAGCTTTGAAATCATTGCCCGAGTTGGCACAGAGAACATTGACTGTTGGATCTGCTGGTAAATCATTTGCGGCTACTGGTTGGAGAGTTGGTTTTATTCAAGGACCAGCCAATTTGATTAAATTCGTAACTGCTGCTCATACAAGAATATGTTTTTCATCTCCAGCTCCATTACAACAAGCTGTGGCAATTGGATTCGAAGAAGCTGATAAATTGAATTATTTCCAAATTACAAGACAAGAATATATCAAGAAATATCAAATTTTCACATCAATATTCGATGAATTGGGTTTACCTTATACCAAAGCGGATGGTGGATACTTTCTTTTAGTCAATTTGTCAAAGGTTAAAATACCAAAAGATTATAAATTCCCTGACGCCATTAGTAATAGAGGCACTTTTGATTTCAAATTGGCATATTGGTTAATTAAAGAAATTGGTGTTGTTGGTATACCGCCTACTGAGTTTTTAATCCCTGAAAATAGATTGGGCAATGGTTTAGAAAATACAATAAGATTTGCTGTATGTAAAGACGATTCAATATTACAAGATGCAATAGTTAGATTAAGAAAATTAAAAGATTACTTATAATATAGTTTATTATATAATTTAAATAAAAATTTCATTTCACCAAAATCGTCATACCCAGATTCAATTTCTTCTTGTATAAGATTATAAGGTTTAAGTAAATCCCATAAAGTTTCTCTTTCCTTTTCAAATCTGGGACGTAATGGGATTTGGATTATAATATTTGCATCTGATTTACTAAATAATTTAATCATATCCATTACCCAATAAGGATGTTTTGATGAATAAATTGGATCTGATAAAATTATAGTATCAAATTTGACATCACCGTATTTTTTAATAAATGAAGTTGGATTTGACCAATCTAATTCATAAACCATTGAATTACAATCATTAATGTTACAATTTTCTTTTAAATTGGGTATGATTTCAGGTAAATCAGTTAACATGATATTATAACCTAATTTGGATATTAAAATACCAGTCAACCCAGTTCCCGAACCCAATTCTAATATGTTATTACCTTTTAAATAAATTTCTGGATTTTTAACTAATCTATTACTTAATATCAAACTTGAGCCCCAAGTTTTCAACCCCAAATTATCATTAGTCAATGAAGGCTCTTTTAGATATATACATTGTTCAAAATTATCCAATTTAATCTTTCGTATGATTTCAGGTTGTGCTGTCCTACCACAATTTTCACTAATTCTCAATGAGGCCTCTTTCTGAATCAAATTTATTTGTTCTTCCGTATATGGTAATTGTGTAGATATGAGTCTTGTGAAATATGAATTATATTCATTAGTCAATTTGAAGGAATTTGAAAGTGTTGGAATGTATGATAATTTCTTGATGGTATCAAATCTAGGACAATTAATCCGTAGCCAATTTAATGCAATGATTAATTCTGAATTATTTATTCCTTTCTCTGTAAATACCGTGTCTGGGTCTATATTCCCAATTTCTTGTATTTCATTAAAATTCGTAACTTGATCAGGTTGAAATAATTTTAAAATTACATATAAAACTTCAAATGGGGGATTTAATTTAAGTAGTGGAAGATCTAGCATATGTATAGGAAGTAAATGAACATCAGCTTCCTCTTCTTCTTCTTCTTTTTCTTCTTCTTCTTCTTCTTCGTCTACTTCTTCTTTCTGAACTAATGTTATTATCTCATCTTGTACACTTGGTGATGGAGTGAATAACGATAACGGGTCAAAGTCCATCTTGATGAGAAACTTCTCACAAAATTTCTTCTTACACACACAAACAAAAATATCTACACTATTTTTATCATCATCATTCATATCTATTTTATATACCTGAATATTTATTAACGAAACCTATAACCTACAAAAGTATTTCAATTTGATATTTTTGTCATGATTGCATTATGTTAAAAATCAATGACTCTACCATTAAACGACCATTCTTTGTCACCATGCTTCAATGGATCTTGTTTTGGACCACCCTTTTCACCAGTTTTTGGATTAACATCACCTTCAAATTCAGGTATTGTTTTCAAATACGCAAAACTTCCAATATCGTTGGTTTTCAATAAATTTGGAGCATTTATGTTTTTACTACTTGACTCTTCGCCATTTGCCTCTGCTAATTTATCGTTGAATTCGTCGATTGCAATTTGAGTCTGTGCAATGTGTTGTAAGTTTTCAAATTCTTCTTGTTGTTCGCGTGGTAACTTTGGAGGACCGGGTTGGAAATTGAATTTCGGAGGTGGAGAATAAAATCTCAATGATGAAAAGATTATTGATCTATTTAGAGGTTTAAGTAATACTTTAGTCAACATGATGATTAACAAAGAAAGAAATAAAGATTTTGTATAATCAATCTTTTTTTTTTTTTTTCCCCCTTCTCTTTTTTATTTAAGCGAGATCGCAATTTTGATGTGAAATGAATCAACGACAGAATTCGTCAAAGAAGATTACGAACGGAATTAAACGTAATCAAATTCAAACCCTTATTCAATCGGAAAAACAATTTTGATATAACTAAGAAGTAACAACAAAAGAAAAACAGAAAAAGAAAATGATAGAAAAACAATGAAAACAATTAATCTCAGTTGAAACTGTCATTTTTCTGTAGAGACTAGATAGTTTGTATAGTTTTACCTAATATACATGCTTGTGGTTTTGGGCTTGGGTTTACCTTCCAGTCCCGGGGTTCGACCCCGTTTTAGGATACGCGCGACCTGGCGTTACAAGGGTCTTATCGTATTACTGCTGCTTATGCTGAACTTGAAGCTTAAATGCTTAAAACTTTGTGCCTATTAATAGGTCCTTAGGTTTTT
>JAJMBM010000227.1:9196-19952 GCA_030565325.1 Insectozyma coleopterorum
AAAAAAAAAAAAAAAAAAAAAAAAAAAAAAAAAAAAAGACTACGCGTAAAAGAATAGAGCAGAGTTTTAAAACTTTGTTTGTGTTTAACAATGTATCTAGAAATGTTGCGACATAGATAATAAGTATAATTATAACTATAATTCATCTTTTTCAATTGGATTGGTCGATGATGTTGGTTTGATTTTTGGTTTTTTAACTGTTCTTGTTATTTTTTTGGTTATGGTTCTTCTTGGCTTTTCACTGGTCGAAGAAGAAGATGGAATTGATGTAGTAGTTGATGATGAGGAATGTTTGGATTCCAGTGAAACACTTTTAGCCTCTTCGATAGGAGTTTCCTTAATTTCAGATGGATCAATTTGTTCTTCGGCATTGACGTTTAATTCATCCACAGTATCTTTAATGATTGATTTCACAGTAGTAGCTTTTGAAATAATAGATGAGTCAGGCTTTGAAGATGATGAAGGTTTTAAACTTGCAGATGATGAAGGTTTGGAACTTATAGTTAATGAGCTATCACCCTTGGATGTTTCTGTAACTTTCTCAATTTCTGCATCAGTGTGTAAATCTTGTTCAACATTTTCTTCTTCTCTATCAGTTTCTACAGATAATTCTTCCTCTTTTTTTTCAACTTTATATTTGTCAACCAATTTCTCAGTATGAACATGTTGTTGTTCATTTACGTTTTCTGAGATAATCGTGTTTGGATCATCACTATGTTGTGGGACAGGTGTAGGTTGAGCATCGACTGTTTCTAAATTTATAGATTCACTAGTCAAAGTAACCGGCTCAGCAATTGGTGTTGGCATAGCTTCTGTTTCAACTATTGAATTTACAGTTTCATTATCTCGAATATGAGAAGGTTCTGGTAATGATTCTTCAACTTGAAGTATAATTTCTTCGACATCATTGGTTGCATCTGTAGATGCAGTAGTAGTGGTTGATTCCACCACCTCTTCTTCTTCAATTTCTTCTATTATAATTTCTTCGACATCATCAGATGAAGTAATAGTACTTGGTTCTTCTTCTTCTTCTTCTTCTTCTTCTTCTTCTTCTTCTTCTTTAATTTCTTCTATTATAACTTCCTCAACGACTTCGTGAGTATCATCAGATACTTTTGTTTCAGCTTCTTCATCAGATACTTTTGTTTCAGCTTCAGGTTCAGCATCATCAATTTCGGTTTCTTCAACTTCTTCTATAATAAGTTCCTCAGTATCTTCATCTTCAATTTCTTCTATAATAATTTCCTCAATAACATTTGTTTCTATTGATTCAGTGTTTGGATCTTCAAATGTAACTTGTTGTTCAGCTTTAGTATTATTATTAATTAATTCTTGTGAAGCAAAATCAGCAGATTCTAAGCTGGAAAAAGCCGATAATGTAGATTCTGAAGATTCAATAATAACTGTGTTAGAATACGTGGCTGTATCTAATGGTTGAGTAGTTTCTATAATTGTTTCCACATTTCCAATTACACCAGTTATATAATTTTCTTTATCATTTAAAAATGTTTCACTATTAAAATCCTTGTTTGTAGTTTCATTTTCAATATTCTTTGTAACTTCAGAAACAATATCATTCAAAGTATTATCAACTTTTTGATTAAATTTCTCATTATAAATTTCAATTCCCTTTGCACCATATTGTTTAATATATTTATCAGCTAATACATAACCCTGTTTACCATATTTTTCAATCAATTCCAAACCTATTGATCCATATTCACAACCAATTTGACTATAAGTCTTTGAATATTCAATCAATTCATTTAATTGACCTGTTTCATTCAATTTTTGTATGGTAATACCTAATATACCCACCAATATAATTGTAAACAAGTATTGAAATAAGGTGCCAATAAAAGATTTCCCCCTTTTCAAATTATCAGGTAATTTAAAAACGTGTAAAATATTCGCAGCCGAACCAGTTGCTAATTTAAGACCATTTGGTGAAAATGAAATTGAAGTAATTGCAAATGGATGTAATTTTTTAAAAGTTCTAAGGATTTTAAAAGTTGATAAATCAAGTATACAAACAGTTAAATCATTTGATGCAATAGCTATTAAATTTTGATTAATTGATACATCCAATGCAACTATATTTGTAAAATTTTTTGAAATTAACACACTTTTAACAATTTTTTGTGATTCAGTATTATAAATAAATAAATGTACACCCTTTTTCCCCCCACGTAAATTACCCGTTATTAAAACTTGTTTTGAATTTATAAATTGTATTTTTGTGAATGTATAATTATCAAATTTTTTTTTTGATGATGATATTAAATCACCCGAATCTAATGAAATTAAATCTATTGAATTTGAATTCAATAAACAAGCTTGGTTGTTATTGATTGACAAATCTTTAATTTCATTTGTTGATTGATATTTAAATTTCAATTCTAAAGTATCTGGATTAAAAATATATACTATTGAAGGAATTTTTGAAGTCATAAAACAACCAATTGAATTATCATTTGATAATTTGATCAATTTCGGATATTCTTCAACATCAGTGATCTCGGGTTCAAACTGCGCAGCATCATTAAATCTAAGATGTTCATCATTTGTAAAAATATATTTACGAACATTGTTATTAATGTTCATTGTTTTAATCAATTGCGAACTTTGATTGCAACCAATGATGACATTGAATTCTTGCTCATCGACCAATTTACAAGCATCTAAACATTGTGGACTATCTTCATTCGAAGGAAGCGTGATTTCTCTAAATTTTTGTAATCTTCTTTTTGAATCTTTGATGTTAAAACCACATTTTATAGCAGTAATCTTATTTGGAATTCCATTATTGCCTTCACCACCACCGCCAGCAACAATAATAGTTTTGTTGTTGATGAACTTGGCACCCATGATTGGATAGCCAACGTCAATTGTTGCTGATTGTTTTAATGACATCCTGATAGACAAAAGTACGAAATAATATATACTTTTTTAATTTAATCAATCACCAACAAAAAAAAAAAAAAAAAAAAAAAAAAAAAAAAAAAAAAAAAAAAAAACGGCGAAAAATAAAAAAAAAAAAAAAAAAAATCGATTAAAATTTCATAAGCCCTGACGCCGCACAACTACCCAAAAACGAATAAATTTTTCTGTGCAGAGTGGAAAATATAATAATGAAATCTTTATTGTCAATACTGTCTCATGTAGTTCATGGATACGTGGGGAATAAAGCAACCGTGTTCCCATTACAGTGCACTGGATGGGACGTGGATGCTATTAATACTACTAATTATTCAAATCATCCCGGATACGGATCTTTTGGCGGTTCGAAATCATCGCCGCAATTGATATCCAATTTAATCAACGGATTGAAAAATATTCTTGATTTTAAAGATTATACAATGATAATAGTCGGCTATTGTCCAGATGAACATGTGCTTACAATGGTTAAGAATGAAATCACGACGTCACAATCGATATGGATAATTGATCCAGTCTTGGGCGATAATGGGAAATTATATGTTCTGGAAAAATTGATACCGATATATAGTGAGATATTTGAAACTGGTAAAATATCATTGATAACACCCAATCAATTTGAATTTGAAATCTTATCGGGGATGAAAATAACAAATTGGGAAAGTTTAACCAATGCTGTCTTACAATTCAAATACAAAATTGAAAATATAGTAATATCATCAATATTCATCGAGAATAAAACATATTGTATAGGAATTATTAATAATAACAACAACCAATTGTTTGCAATACCAATAGAACAAATAGATTGCAATTTTAACGGCTGTGGTGATTTATTTACTTCATTATTGGCTAACGAGTTTTATAATAATAATTATCAAATCACTCCACAATTGATAACAAATGTATTGAACAAATTGCATAAAATTTTGCAACTTAGTTACAATGAAGAAGCCAAAATAACATCAAACAAACCCAACTTGGTAAAAGATATTAGAATCATAGCAGCAAAGGAATATTTACTCGAGAAGGCAAAAGGCACCGAGTGTATAGACATAATATATATAAAAATTTGATTGTGGGAAAAAAGAAAAAAAAAATAAAATAAAATAAAATAAAATAAAATAAAAATTGATGATAAGAATTAAATTCATCATGTTTCCAATTTTGCATTCGATTATACTACTACTATTTATAATTGGTATATATATATACAATATACCACACGATGATCAACGGCAGTCTAAGGGATTACAGCTAAAACATATTTATCATCATGGAACAACTCCACAAAATTATAGAATACATAGAAGATTAGATATAACGTCACAATATTTATCTGGACATCAAGATTATTTCCATACATTATCAAACCAAGAGTGGCCACGAGTTCATCAAGGTAAAAATCCATTTACTATTGAGTTGCCAGTGAAATCAACCATCAACAAATCAATTAGACTTAAATATAGACACGAACCAAACTTTATAGAATCATATTTGAATTTTGCAAGAAGCACCAAAAATAAAAAATTACTACAAGGTATACATTTAGATTGGATAGATGAAGATATTTCCGTACCTAATATAACTGATCGTGACACATTAATTTCATTAGCAACCATTTCATCAAATGCATATGTCAGGTTTCCACAAACAGATGAAGAGAAGAAAAAATCAGATTGGATAGATGTTGGTGGTGGTTGGTATCCAAATGAGGAAGAAGATGATATAAACTTTGGCTGGGATGATATAGGATTAAGAGGTCATGTATTTGTGAGCAAAGATAATAAAACTGTTGTCATTGGTATAAAAGGAACTTCTGGTGCAGGTTTACCAGGAGGCGGAAGTGATGAAACTGGAGGAAATGATAAAACTAATGACAATTTATTATTTTCCTGTTGTTGTGCAAGAATCAGTTATATGTGGACAACCGTTTGTGATTGTTATGAAAACACTTATACATGTAATCAAGATTGTTTAGAAAAAGAATTACGTAAACCAGATAAATATTATCAAGCAGTTTTAGATATCTACAAAAATGTAACAGCAATTTATCCACCCGATGAAACTGATATTTGGGTAACTGGGCATTCTTTAGGTGGAGCATTAGCTTCATTATTAGGAAGAACTTATGGATTACCAGTTGTTGCATTTGAATCCCCAGGTGAAATGTTAGCTACCAAAAGATTACACTTACCCCAACCACCAGGGTTGCCCAGACATTTGGAAAATATTTGGCATATTGGTAATACGGGTGACCCAATATATATGGGTGTATGCAATGGGGCAAGCAGTAGTTGTAATGCAGCGGGTTATGCAATGGAAACTGCGTGTCATACAGGTTATCAATGTGTTTATGATGTCGTGACCGATTTGGGGTGGAGAGTTAATTTATTAAATCATAGAATCCATACACTTATAGATGATGTAATAATGGTTTATAACGAAACCGCCCCATGTGAAGAACAACCACCATGTAGAGATTGTTTCAATTGGAGATTTGTATCACGTTTTGATGATGAAGATGATGAACCAAGATTGCCAAATCCACTAGCATCAAAAAATACTACTTTAATAACAAGCACAAGAAGTACATCAAATAAACATTCAACAACTGCGATAGAAACAACAACTACACACTCTTCAAAACCTACAGAAGTAGACCCACCTAAGAAATGTTTGAAAAGAAATTGGTACGGCTGGTGTTTGAAATGGGGTTATGATGATGATGATGATGATGATGATGATGATGATGATGACGAATAAGTATAGTTTAATTTATATCTAATGAATTTAAATATCGGCAAATTTATAAATTATTATCTCAATTGACAGATTTTAGAGGTATAATTTTTATTACCTATTAAACACTGCATTAGTATAAATTGCTAGTTTGAGTTGAAAATTGGGGGTTTCAAACAACTTGTTTGAATTTACCTATTAAATATTGCTTAACTGACATAATCAAATATTTACAAAAACTAAACGACAGCAAGTAATTGTGAAATGATATTATTTTAAATCTGCAAACCCTTTATAAGCTGGTTAAAAGTTTTTTCTTCTTTTTTTTTTGTTCTTTTCTATTTTGCAGCAATTTATAAATTTTTGTTGCATACATAAAATAACAAAAATACAATTTTGCTATAAATCATGAATGTATTTGAATATTTTCTAAGTTCAATTGCTATTGATTCCACTGTTCTCATTGGATTTGTTGGATGCCTTCTCGGTTTTAATTTAATTGGAGTTAACATTCTACAATCTTGGTTATTTATCTTTTTATTCGATTATGGACTTTTAATCAGTTGGAAAATTATCGAACTTGCTATTTATGAAACAATATTATTCTTTTTATTAGATTGGTTCTTTCAATTTGACTACGATGATGAAAATGATGAAATTTCAATAACGTTAAATGAATTACCTATTGAAATATTGACTATTATATTTGAAAGTTTAAATCAATTAGATTTAATTTGTGTGAGTTTAACTAATAAGAAATTATATAATTTATCTAGAACACAATTATTTCAATCGATTTATGTTAATAATAATGGTCCAGAAATATTAATTACAAATAAATGTCATACATCGTTCTATTTGCAATTTACAATTATAAATTCATCAATTTTCAAAACAATCATTACTACTAAAGATATAGGGTTAATTAAAAAAGTTACATTTTTCAATGATGACGTTGATGAAGAAACAATTGGTTTATTAAAGCTGGAGAATATTTGTATAAAATTCGAAACTACAATTGATGAATATTCAAATTTATACATAGATGGAGAATTCCATAATTCATTACCTTATTTTGATAAATGTGTAAAATTTAAATCTTTGACTTTAACAGATGTCACAGATGATTTATTAACTCAGTTTGATATATTTATCCAAGTAGACAATTTGATTCTCAAATTTAAAGATAACAAAGTTGATTTAAATCAATTACAAGATATAATTGACTTTAGGGTTTTGAAATCATTAGAATTATCGTTTATCACTAGGAAACCATCAGAATTAGAATTATCCGATTTAATCTCACATTGTAAATCGTTAACAGATTTTGCTATATTTTCAAGAAATATCGAATTTGATAAAGTCCTTGATCTGCTTAAACCAAATACGTTAGAATCTTTTTATGTTAACGTTATGGGAAGATTTGATTGCTTTTCAGCTCTTATAATCAATGAAATACTTAAACATCAAAAACAATCAATTAAAAATTTGTGTTGGTCAAATATGAAATTAAATTCTAAACTGAAAGTATATGGTTTAAATGAATTTAAAAGATTTTATAAAATTGATTCAATTTTGAAAGATCAAGATATTGCAGAGATTAAAACCTTATTAACTAATCAATTTACAAATTTAAAAAACGTTATTCTGAATGATACACATTATTTCATCGATGGAAATTCAATAAAATTAGCGCCTTGAAATTAAAAAAAAAAAAAACAAATATTATTACACTATAGTGTGAATCGATGATACACATTATTTCATCGATGGAAATAAAATTAGTGCCTTGAAATTAAAAAACAAATATAATTACACTATAGTGTGAATGATGATACGCATTATTTCATCGATGGAAATAAAATTAGTGCCTTGAAATTTAAAACAAATTAATAATATGTTTATTTTATAAAATACCTGCTATATAAGCTAATGACCATGTTCTTGACATACCATTATCAATTAATGCTGGATCCCAGTCTTTTCTCGCAAACCATTCCCATGAATATCTAGGATCATATAATGCTTTATTCAATATTAATATACCTTTCCAACCATCCGGAATTCTATCAATTATGTTTGCCAATTTTTGATCCCATTCCTCTTGAACAAATTTGGGACTTCGAATATATGATGATATTGGAGTTAATGGTAACATATGAATACCATGAATCCATTCATCTCCAACTGAGCCTCTTCCGAAATATGTTGCATAATCAATTTTATTTTCAAATGAAATACCGGCTACTTTATTAGGTATGAATTTTGGTGGTTGAATTTTATTATCATCAGTATATAGCATGTACATATTCATTGAACGTTTCATTATCGCAAGCATTAAATTTGCACGTTGTTCCATTTGTAAATCACCAACCACATTAGCATACAATTTCATACCATAAGCAAAATGGTAATCTTCACTTGAAGATTCTTCATCTTTGCCATCACCAGATGCAAAGATACCATGTGCGAAGGAATGTCCATGAAACCAATCAAATGAACGAAATTGTGGGAAATATTCATCAACTTGTGGATTAGCAACATCGCGGAGTAAAGTATTTGCATAATTAAAAACCAAATTATTATTCGAGTATAACCAATTTGAATCAATTTTAGAAATTAATGCAATTGCATGAATATGATATCCATAATGAAAATGATGATCATTATAATTTGAATTTCCAAAATCAGCACCTGGATCAGCCGAGGAAATCAACCCTTTCCACACTGTATCATAAACTAATGGATATCTCTGTTGATTAGATGCAAAAATTTCAATTGCTTGTTTAACTTTAGGAAGGATTATACTAGTGAGTTGTTGATCTTGTAGTATGAAATGACACACATATGCAATATATGCAAATTTGTCCAATATTTTACCCGATGTATACATCGAATCGATATTGGCCATAATACCTACAACATCCTGTTGAACATCTTCAATTGCAGCTTGTTTAATAATTTCCTTTTGTGAATCCGAATATGAACTATTTGGTTTAAATACAGCCCATGGTTCCCATAAAATATCAACCGGTAATTTTTCCTCCATTATCAATTCAGTAGTTTGATATCCTTTCATCAAACCTTTAGTTGGTGAATCTAAAGCCAAATCGGTAGGCTTACAATTAATTATAGACTCTTGATGATGTGGAAGTGCATAAATTATCGTATTATCACCACCACCAACAATATTATATTTAATTTTATATTGACAAGTTTCACCATTGACACTAGCAGATAAATCAGCACTTTCAACATATGATCCTATATCCACATCATACTTGTTAGAAGTACCACGAGCAAATTTAATCCAACCGGGACGATCACCAATAATATGATTTGGATCAGCCAATCTTAAAGGAACCGATGAATAAACAGTCCATTCAACTTGATTAAATAATTTTACAACTGCTTTAAATACATTGAATCCTTCAATAACTTTAAAATCTTGAATTCCAACTTGACTTGCAATCACTGGTGTTATATTTTCATAATTTGCATATATCAACCCCATTCCATAAACCAATGGAATTGTAATTGAACCTTGTTGATTACTCAACTTGGCAGTGACCGATAATTTTTTATGATTTTCCAATGTTAAATTAATATCATTGAAATTACAACTTGAAAATACAAAGGATTTAATTTTGGGCGGATTAAAATAAAATTGTGCAACTGAAGAATTTGGATCGGGACCAAATACTCGTTGTGAAGCATCTGTATGATTAAAAGCAAAACCAAAATCTTGACCTGGATCTTTTGTTAACCATAATGAATAAGGTAATGTCCAAATTGGAAATGTTTGATCTTCAAGAGTTAAATTATTTGAAAAATTATTAGTTTGAATTGGTGGATCTGATTTACCAAATTTACATCCAACTGGTAATTGATGATGTTGGACTCTTTTGAATATTTGTGGTGGCTCACCATTTGCAATTGGTTTACTAAATATATCATTTGAATTGATTAATGGAGTTTGCGGTGGTGTATTTACAACTTGTCGTTTATAATTTCTGGGAGGAGGAGGAGGAGGAGGAGGAGGAGGTGGTGGTTTATTAATCTCTTCATGGCTGATATGATGATTTTTAAATTTATTAGCTAAATCACGAAGTCCCATTAATTGATTTGGAAAATTGTTGATAGTTTAAAACTAACTCCAGTTCAAGATTTCCTTAAGTCGCACTTTTCTTAAACCCACCATAATTAAATTTGCAACCAAAAATTATTATCCAGGAAGAAGAAGTTCCCTTTGATCACTCTTTTATGGAATTACAATCAATTTCAAATGACATGATTTCCCGCACAAGATTTGTTGAGGATAATGGAATGCTAACTGATACTAATTAATAATAAATAATACTAATAATAATCAACAAGAGTTGCTTAATCAATAAATTATAAATGGAGATGAAAATATCCAATTAAATAAACATCGAAAAATTAAACAGGATAACTATCATAAACTCTACTGTTTCTAAGTTCAACAATGACTTATTAAATCAAGAATTTGTTAAGAGTCGAAAGCCTCTGTTTATGCATGAAATCTTTTCATGAATTGAGTCATAATCATCAATATTTGTTGCAAATGTCATTCAAATTTATCACCTTATTTTAGAGGCATTGATTATATCTCATTCAGATGTGCATATCGAAACAAAAAAAAAAAGCTATTGTTCAATACAAGTTGTCACTGAAAGATTAATTGCAAAATAAAAAAAAGAATAATGTACTTGCACGGGGTCCGTACCAAACTAGAAAATTATAAAGATTATGACTCACAGTGGTTGGGTTACAATACTGAACTCGGTGAACTTTAGTTGAATGTAGGTGATCATGTCGAGAGATGATGGAAAATATTCCAACAGAAATAGAAGATATATATACATATTATAGCATTGTCTTGTGACCACACAGAAGTAACAGCAGCTTCAAGATTTGAAATTGTGTTATTAATACTCATCAGAAATTTAGCCTAGATAGTTGTTGGTCAAGTTTCTAAATCTAGAATCTCGGTTTTAGTGAAATGAATTATTCTCGCAGATGTTTCAATAATTTAGTTTTGTTAAGAAAATTGACC
>JAJMBM010000228.1:0-19468 GCA_030565325.1 Insectozyma coleopterorum
AATACAATACAGAATTATGAAGAAAAAGTAGACAAAGAAAATACAATACAGAATTATGAAGAAAAAGTAGACAAAGAAAATACAATACAGAATTATGAAGAAAAAGTAGACAAAGAAAATACAATACAGAATTATGAAGAAAAAGTAGACAAAGAAAATACAATACAGAATTATGAAGAAAAAGTAGACAAAGAAAATATAATACAGAATTCAAATGAAGAAAACATAGACAACTGTGTACAAGATTCAAAAGTTGATAATCCTATACAAGAATTTATAAACGCAGAGAATAAAGAAGAAATTAAAGAATTCTCCGATGACGATATCGATATTGATGGAATATCATCTGATGATTCAACCTCAAGTAGTGATTCAGATTCAGATTCAGATTCAGAATCTGATGGAGAAAAAGATAATATACAAGATTTCGACGATGAAGAAGAAGGTGAAATCAATGAAGGCCCAATTAGATCAATCAATGAACAGAATGAAAAAGCGCCCTCATTACCCCAAGATTATAAAATATCCGAAAATGCACCAATTGAAGAAATTGGAGAAATTATTTCATTAGTTGATAATTCAATTATAATTAAAGCTAAAACTTCAGGTGAATTTAGAATTTTAAAAGAAGAAAGTATATTTTGTTTCAAAGATAAGACTATTATTGGTCCATTATTTGAAATTTTCGGTAGAGTTCAACAACCGATTTATTCAGTTAAATTTAATTCAAATGAAGAGTTTGAAAAATTTAAAGACAAAATCGGAGAAACTGTTTATTATGTAGTACCTGATTCACAATTTTTATATACCGATACTATTAAACATATTAAAGGTACTGATGCAAGTAATTGTCATGATGAAGAATTACCACCTGAAGAACAAGAATTTTCAGACGACGAACAAGAATTAGCTGCAAAACAAGCTAAAAAGAAAAAGAAGAATAAGAATAAAAACAACGATAATAATAATAATAATAATGTTAGAAGAAGTTCAACTGAGAATGATCAATTTAATAAACGACAAAAGATACCTTCAGTATCAACTTATAATCCAATAAATAGAACAGCAAGACCACAAAGAATGAATTCTACAAATCAAAATCAACAATATCCTCAACCTTATTATCCAAACATTGATGCATATGGTGCATACCAACCACCACCGCCACAAGCTCCTCAACCTCCAGTACCACAATATCAACAATCTTTTGTTCAACAAAACCAATATTACCCACCACAGAATCAATATCAACAACCACAGCAATTTCAACAACAATTTCAACAACAACAACAACAACAACAACAACAACAACAACAACAACAACAATTCAACCAACAACTGTTTCAACAACAACAGTTTCAACAACAACAATTTCAACAACAAAATGTAGACCCTGCTCAATTAGAACACCTTCAAAGATTATTACTACAACAATTACAAAACAATCAACAACAATACCCACCACCTTAAAATGTATATATATTTATAATAGTAGGGAATTTAATACATGACGGGCATTATTTAAAGCTAAATTAGGAAATCCGGCCTTTTGAGCAATTTCTATAGCATATGATTTCTCACTTATACCTGGCTCTAACGTATGATCTATTAATAATTTATCATTTGAATTCTTCAATACCCTAGTTTTAAAATATTTAATACTATTCATTTCTATTTTATTTTGATTTAACAATTGATTAAGCTCATTAGCATAATGCGTTGCAAATAATGTTCTGCATTTATTTTGTTGTAATAGATATAATAAAGTAGAATAAGCAATTGCTAACCCTTCTTTACCACTTGTTCCTCTACCTATTTCATCAACAATTGCCAATGATTTACTAGTTGCATTATTCAAAATATTACTAATCTCAATCATTTCAACCATGAATGTACTTAAATCATTATACAAATCATCAGAAGCTCCAATTCTTGTAAATATTCGATCGACAATACCTATTTTAGCACTTGATGCTGGAACAAATGAACCAATTTGTGCTAATATAGTAATTAATGCATTTTGTCTTAAAAAAGTTGATTTACCACCCATATTTGGCCCTGAAATTACCCAGACTTTACCTTTTGTATCATCTAAATGTAAATCATTGGTTATAAAATTATTTCCTGCTAATTTCAAGCTCGATTCAACAACCGCATGACGTCCTTCGATAATGTTTAAAATTGGTTGTTTTGAAAGTTTAGGACAAATCCATTTATTCTCCATCGCTAATATACCAAATGATTGTGTAACATCAAAGAAATCTAATTTTTTACCTATTAATCGAAGTTGAGAATTTTGTTCAATAACTTTAAATTTAAGGTCTTCAATAATTCTTCTTTCTAATTGGGTTATCATTTCTTTTTTACCATCAATTGAAGATTGGAGTGAAGACCATTCTTTAGGTCTATAAACTATGCTTTGAGGCTTTCTTTGTATAATATCTCCTTGCAACAACTCTTTACTTATCAAATCAATTGCTTTAGTACTTGCTTTAATTGCAAGCACATGAACGAATTTATAATACTGCGATTTATACATTACTTTTAAATTTGGATCTACTTGTCTCAATTTATTTTGTAGATCATTTAAGAAACCTTCTTCTTTATTTTTCAAATCATTCAATTCATCATGTGCTTGTTTCAATTCTTGATTGAAATCTTTCTTGAGTGAGTAAAATCTAACTATTGGGGTATCATCTTGTTTAATTCTATATTTTTCTTGAAAGCTATTTGAATATGATCCATTATCTACATAAATAGACTCTTCGTCGTCTTGTTCCTTAACTTGTTCTTCTTCTAGATCTACATCGGGAGGATTTTCAAACTCAATGGTATTTCTTATTTCTTCAGCTAATTCAATTGGTATATTAAAATCTCCAAGAAATTCAGTCAAAACCTTTGAATGTAATTTTTCATTTTCATTCAATAATAACATTTTCAATTCTTGAATTTGCTCTAAATTATCAGCCAATGTTATTAAATTTGTTACAGTATCATTACCGATTAATAATCTTTGAAATATTCTAATGAAATCCCCTATACGTTTTAAATATTGTCTTGTTCTTGTAGTTAGATAATTATTTTCATAAAATAATTTAACATAATTCTGTCTACTTTTTATTTCATTGATATTTAATAAAGGTGATTTTATCCATTTACCTAATAATCTAGTTCCCGACGGAGTACATGTTCTTCTTATAGTCGAAGATAAAGAACCAGTCACGGAAACTCTACCGGAGGTTAATCTTTCCGTCAATTCTAAAGCCTCTCTCGTTCTAGAATCCATTTGTAAACACGTATCACTTAAATATTGACTAGGTAAATCCAATGATAAATTGGCTTCAGGAAGATTAACTTCGATATAAGAAAATAGTATATTTAAAGCATTATGTTCTCTAATTGATATTTCTTCTATGAATTTTCGTAATTGTTGAAATGTACATTTAAATTTCGATTTTAATTCAACTTGTCGTTTTGTTGGAAATCTCGCAAAATATTTTCTCAATTCTTGTAATGGTGGATACCATTTACTTAAAATTGAATGATTTATATTATGATGATCGGCGATTAAAATTTCATTTGGATTTATTCTTGCGATATCGGCAGTTAAATTACCCAAAGTTGTCCTTTGTGTAAATGTTTCACCAACAGATACATCAATCCAAGATAAACCAATTTCAGTTTCTGGATTTGGAGGTAATTCAAATAATTTCAATGGGAATGAGATAGCCAATAAATAATTATTAATATCAAAATTCATAAAACTTTCATCGATTAATGTACCTGGGGAAATAATTCTTGAAACTTTTCGATGAACCAAGTTATGTGTTGTTCTTTGAGCAAAATTACATTGATCAATAATAGCCACGGTCTGTTCATGTTCTTTAACTAATTTCTCAACAAACCTTTTCAATTGAGATGTAGGGAACCCAGCCATTGGAATCATATGATTACTGGTCTTTTTATATGCAACTTTGATACCTAATTTTGGACCAAATTCTTCAGCTTGATCAAAATGTAATTCATAAAAGCTTCCAACTTGAACCAAACTAACACAATCGGGATTTTGATCCATCAAACGTTTAATACTTGCAAAAACAGGCGAAAAGTCGACATTATTATTATCTATCAGATCTTGATTATTGGATTTTTGTTTCCTACCACCTCTATCCCAGTCTTCCAAAGGCAACCTTACTTTCTTGCTCTTTACATACTTCCCCAATGTATTACTAAATGATCGTGATACACAATTTAATCTTGTTCCATATTTTAGCATCAAAATTGTTCAAAGAATTTTGTGTTGCCAAGTAGATCAAAGATGAATCTGAAAAATGTGAAACACAGAGAAGAAAGAAAAAAAAAAAAAAAAAATTTAAAGGTCGTAAACATCGTGACATTAAAATAATACAAATACTATATAGTTGAAGCTTACTTCTTTCGGGAGCTTCTTCGAATCGGTTGGTGCTGTTGGGATGGCGATGTTGCTGTTGCTGTTGGTTGTTTGTCTTGCTTTTCTGGTTTGTTCAGCGCTGCGCTTCGTTTTCTTGTTATTGGTTTAGCTGATGATTCTTCTTTTACATCTTCATCGTGTAGTTCCTCTTCATGATGAGATTCTGATCTTGTTCTTCTACGTGTTGTGATTGTTGCAGGGGACATAGATGTCGAACTAATACTTTTAACTCTCTTCTTGGCGGGTGTATCTATGTTTTCTTCGTGATCTTCAAATTTGACAGTAGATCTTGTTCTTTTCTTGGGTGGTGGTGGAACTGGCGTTGTTGCTTTCTTTTTAGCAGGTGTTTTTGGTTTCCTTGTTGATTCCTTTTGATCTTCCTCATCCTCTTCATCCTCCTCCTCCTCCTCCTCCTCCTCCTCCTCCTCATCCTCCTCCTCCTCATCCTCCTCCTCCTCTTCTTCTTCTTCTTCTTCTTCTTCTTCAGAATCTTTATCAATTGACCCTTCTTCAACAACATCTGGAGTCTCTTCTTTTTCAACTTTATTTTCTTCTTGTTCGTCTTTTACTTCTTCACCTTCTTCTTGTTCAACTTCACTGAGATCAGACGATTCATTTTCAATAATTGAATTACGTAATTGGCGTGTAGACCTTCTGGTTAGTCTTGGTTGCATTTCTTCTGATTTTTTACCTTTTGATTCTTCTTTCTTTGTTGATTTCTTTGGGAGTTGCATAGTTTCTTCAACTTCTTCTTCCTCATTTGATTCGTTTTGTTCAACTTCATCTACTTTAATTTCGACCACCACTTTTTCTTTTTCTTTTTCTTTCTCCGTGGGCTCTTCTTTCTCCTCCTCTTTTGGTTCTTCCTTCTCCTCACTAATATTCAGTTCTTCCAATTCTTCACTATTACCCTCCATTGAATCTATCTTTTTCAAATTATAATACTGTTCCAATTTGTTCCATACATCAGTGTCAGTGATTTCATTTTCACCCAGAGTTAAAGTTTGATTGATTTTCTTGACAATTATTTGCATATTCTCATGTTTTCTTTTCCCTGCTGGTTTAAAATCACAAACCAAATTAAACAATTGGATTTCCTCTTCTGTTGACCATTCTCTAAGTACCGTAGTATCACCCATTATTGGTGTCTAATAGTTACAATCGGATTACTTTGTTGTGTATTGAATTGAATTGAATTGAATTGAATTGAATTGAATTGAATTTCAAGTGTTCATTTTTTCAAAAAAAAAAAAAAGATTCAAAAAAAAAAAAACAAAGTTCAAGTTCAAAAATTTTTTCCCAACTTTGAATAGACTTTTATAATTACAGCCATGCCGAGGAAAGTGGACAAGGTTTATCGTTTGACCCGTGGTCAAATCACGATGTCAATGAGTAAAGAGAATTTGTTTAATTTGTATAGAAAAGAGCCTTTGGACTATGTTGGAAAATCATTGTATCAACAAAAATGGGCAGCCAAATCAGAAACAAGAAATTACCATGGTGAACATATCAGAGAACAACAATTCAAAAAAGTATTGTTTGATTCTAATTTAAAAACATATTCCCAATTGGATGCTTCTTTAAGAGGTGATAACACGCCTACTCCAATCACTTTGCAAACATTTGCTACACTTGAAAAACGTTTGGAAATTGCTTTATTTAGAAGTATGTTTGCATCTTCAGTGAGACAAGCTAGACAATTCATATTAGGTGGTCAAGTCAAGGTGAATGGCGTTACTGTAAAACATCCTTCTTTCCCTTTGAAACAAGGTGATATTTTTAGTGTAAATCCCGAAAAAGTATTGTTTGGTTTGGGTAAATCGAAACCAGGTTTGAACAAATCTATCAAGTTAACAAATGATATAATTGGCGCTTGGAATAATTATGTTTATAAAGCGAAATCAAATCCAAAATTATTTCACGAATTGAAACAAAATCAACCGCCATCATTTGATGTCATACAAAATATGGAAATTAAACAGAATTCAGTAGATTTTCAATCAAACAGCGAAAAAATTATGAAAAAATTACAAAAGCAAATTACAAAGAAATCTATATTGAATGAAATATTACTAATAGGTAATAAGGAAGAAAAAGAACCACCAACTATTGAAACATTTGAAAAATTTGGTGATAAGAATAATTCAAGTTCAAAATGTTTACAAATTTATCAACAGTTAAAATCCATAAATCATTATTTGATTTCAGATCCTTCAACTGAAAATATAGATAAGTTTTACACAAAATCAGAAGAAAAAGAACACCCAGAAGTTTTATTACAAAGACAAATCAATAGCATATTAAGAGAATTGGAAAATAGTGAATATGAAAGAATAAGAGTATTACATCAAGAAGATAAATTAAATGACAAATTTTACAATCAAAGTATTGTAAATAATTTAAAATACTTTAAAAAATTGAATAAAGAAGAAATTTTACAAGATGAATCTAAAGCAAAAGTTGATTTTAAATTTTTAAGAAATTTATATGGTAGAAAGGATCCAAATAGAAGTTATTTTACTCCATGGTATCCTAAACCATTCATAGGTCCTTTTGCAATTTTACCGTCTCATTTAGAAATTTCATTCGATACATGTCATGCAGTATATTTGAGAGACCCAATTGCGAGACCAGGGCATTCAGAAGTTATCTCTCCATTACCAGAACATGTCCACGAAAGAACTTATATGTGGTATGCTAGAAAAGGTATGGCTTAGTATATATATATATTTAAACACTTGTATATAAATTATTTTTTTGCAACTGCCAATTACCATTTTTTTTTTTTTTCTTCTAAATGACTCGTGTTTCGTGTAAATTGATAAGACAAGCAAGAAAGATATCTCCATATCTACCACCGTTGTTAATAGCAAATCGATCAATTGATCAGGCGTTATTGGAGTTGAAATGGATCAAAAGCGAATTACCTAAAAATGAATGGAAAGCAGCCGTGAATAACCGAATGAAGTTGGTCCCTTTGCAATATATCTTAAAATCACAACCGTTTGGTAATTTGAACATAAAATGTAAAGAACAAGTATTAATACCGAGGTGGGAGACTGAAGAATGGTGTTTGAAGTTGGTTCAATTATTGAAGAGGATGGAATTGGGAAAATTACTGATGATTGATGCTTGCACAGGTACTGGATGCATACCATTATTGATCAATCAAGAATTGAAATCAACATCTACAATATTGGATATTCATGGATTTGATATATCTGGACATGCATATGATTTAGCTAATGAAAATAATAATTCACACCATTTATCTACTAAATTTCATATTGGCGATGTGTTTGATACTGAGATTGTAAACAAGTTTGAAATTCAGAATATACATTTGATTATTTCAAATCCTCCTTATATTCCAACTCAAGATTATACTAAACTGGTAGCATTGAACGGAGTCGCTAAATCTGTGAAATTGTATGAACCGAAATTGGCTTTGATTGGAAATGGCGAGTTTTATTATAATCTATTGAATAATTTGGTATTTCCATCAAATGCTCAAGCGTTTATATTTGAAATAGGTTATAAACATCAAGCTGATTTTGTATATGATATAGTTAAAGAGAAAGGATGGAATGTGGGTTATCTGAATGATTCAAATGATAAAATTCGATGTGTGTTAGGTTGGAAAAGTGGGACCAAATTCGAAATATTTCAAAACATGTGCACTAACGTGTATTAAATCTGCCATTTTTATGAATAATCAACCTTATATTCCAATTTACTAAATGGTATTGAACGTTGCGAAGTCTGTGAAATTGTATGAACCAAAAACTAGCATTAGGAAACGGTGAATTTTATTATAATCTATTGAATAATTTGGTATTTCCATCAAGTCCTCAAGCGTTTATATTTGAAATAGGTTATACAACATCAAGCTGATTTTGTATATAATATAGTTAAAGAGAAGGAGTATCGTGGATGATTCAAATGATAAATTCGATGTTAGGTTGGAAAAGTGAGAGTATATTCGAAACATTTCAAAACATGTAATGTGTATTAAATTTTATGACTTTTTTTTTTTAAATCATTCCATATCTACTTCTGGAGTACCTTCTATCGACGTTATCTCGGTATCTGAATCTTTTGTTGAAGAATCGTCTCTTTTTCTTTTTATACCTTTTCCAACAGCTTGAATAGATTCACTAGGCAATACTCTAGTTCCCCAAAATACATACCCGCCACCAGCTTTCATCGTCATTACTGGGTGAATTCTTCCTGGAATCGTTTGATATGGTCTTGCTCGAGTTTCAATCAACAATGGGGCTAAAACTCTTTTATCTTTATTAAGCAAACGTTGAATTTCCATTAAATTTTCTTTAAATTGGTTGTAAATAACTATTGGTCTTGAGCCCCCGATTTTCAGGATAATCATATCAAAAACATCAGGTAAATATAAAGTAGTAATTGAAAAAAACCCATCAAAATTGCCATGTTCAATCAAATCTATAACTTGATTAACCCTAACTGCTCTTTCTTGACGTCTATAAAATTGATCTTTATTTTTAACTTGTTTCAATTCCTCTTCATTTTTCTCTTCAATTGGTAATCTTTCATTTGCAGGCTCAGAAAATTGCAACCAATTTACTGTTTTAACTGTTTTTCGAATTTCTTCTTCGGATTTATTACTATATTTCAATGAAGTTAAATTTGCATGCTCGTTTTCATGCAATAATACTATAGTGCCTTCATATCCCATTCTTTCTAATAATGCATAAAGTAATATACCACCAGTTTCATCAATTACTAAATAATTCCCACCAGGTTTAACATTCCCGTATGACATCATTAATCCCAATGTTTCAATCGATAAATCAAAAGTTTTAGAACGATCTCTTTCTAAATAAAACTCTAATAATTGACTAGAACCTAAATATTCCACAATGAATCTTCTTAAAAATTTCTGCTGTTTTCGTTTCAAATACTTTTGTTGTGAAAACACAGTCTTCTTGTCAAACCCACCATGTCCAGCAATCATTTTTTCAATGATATTTTGTCCGATATTCGACGACGCACCTGAAGTTTTCAATTCTTCAATGTCGTCACTGGTTAAATTTTGAATCTTACTTCCTATATCTATAATGTTTTGATTATTTTCAGCACTAGATTCAAAAAATTTAGTCAATTCTTGCTTTTGAATCTTTTCATCCGATTCTTCATTAAGGTTTAATTCTGATATGCTATGTATTGGTTTAACTTTTTCGTCATCTAAGATTTCAAATGCGGTGCCCAATGGATATCCAAGAATGTTTGAAACATCAAAAGACCCGAATTTCCCAAGCCCAACTCTGCCTTTGTCTTGTAGTTGAAATATCCTTACTCCCTCAGAAGGTAGTCTGATTAGAACATATTGGCCTACTTCTATTAATCCAGTCTTCATGTTGAAAATTAAAGTATGATAAATTTATTTTTTTCTGCAATCTCATCACGATAAATACAGAGAGAGAGACATATTTCAACAATATGAACATTTGGATATTAAAACAATAGAGAAATGTCTATATCGAGAATTAATCTAACTGAATCTATCAGATGTATACTAGTTAAAAAAAAAAAAAAAACAAAGAAGAGAATAGAGAGTGGATAGATGTAATTATCATGCAGACTCTTGATTAATCTATTCAAGGTCTTGCTAAACATATCCTCATGTTTAAGATTATATTCATTGATCAAGAGAGAGATATCCTTGATTCTTATTTCAAAGGAGGTCCCTATTGTTGTAGTAAAATCTATGAAAGTAAAAGGCGTAGTCTTGTATCCAAACTAATACAATATCTAACATGAAATGCTTACCCGTGAGATGTATTTCGATTGAAACATCTAGTTGTTGGTCATCTCTTGAAAAGATTGGTGTTGATAATATAGATAATTATTTGATTTATTTTTTTTTTTCTTTCTCATCTCATCAAAATAATTTTCACAATTTATCATGGGTAGAAGAGCAAAGAATAAACAAGGAGTACCACCTTCATACGAAGAGTTCCAAGCTGAAAAGAATAAGAAAGATACTAAAAGGAAACGATCACAAGACGTTGTTGAAAAATCATCAAAGAAATCAAAACTGTCTAAATCTGAAATAGAAAAAAAACCAAAATCTATAAAACATACAAAGAAACAACAGAAACACGATGAAGAAGAGGAATTTGAAGAACCAAAAGATCTACCAGAAGTAGATTATGAAGAATTATCATCTGCCAGAAAATCTCTCTTTGACGAATCAGAAGAGGAATTAAATGATGAATTCGATATAGAAGATGGTGATGATTTTCAAGGTGAAGATTTCCAAGACTCTGATGAAGAAGTACGTTCAAAACTAATGTTTTCAGACGATGAAGATGAGGATGAATTGGAAAATTTAAATGCTGAAAATATGGAAGCTTATTCTAAACAATTGGACGAAGAAGATGCTTTGGAAGCTGAGGAAGCCGAACAGGAATTATTACAAGGTGATTTAAAACAACCAAGAGCTAAAGTTTTACCAACAGAACAAGAGGAACAAGAAACATTGGGCCAACCAAAAGACATAACGATGATAAGAACAAGAATGTTGGAAATTATTAAAGTATTGGAAAACTTTAAAGAATTAGCAGAGGAAGGTAAATCAAGAACAGAATATACAACAAGATTAATAAAAGATATATGTGATTACTTTGGATATTCTGAATTTTTAGCTGAAAAATTGTTCAATTTATTCTCGCCATCTGAAGCAATGGAATTTTTCGAAGCCAATGAAATTGCAAGACCAATTACTATAAGAACAAACACATTAAAAACAAGAAGAAGAGACTTGGCACAAACGTTAGTAAACAGAGGTGTAAATTTACAACCGATTGGTTCATGGACCAAAGTGGGTTTACAAATTTTTGATTCACAAGTTCCAATTGGTGCAACACCGGAATATTTAGCAGGTCAATATATTTTACAAGCTGCTTCTTCATTTCTACCAGTGATGGCTTTAGAACCACAAGAAAATGAAAGAATATTAGATATGGCTGCTGCTCCAGGTGGTAAAACCACATATATATCGGCATTGATGAAGAATACTGGTTGTGTATTTGCAAATGATGCAAATAAAGCAAGAACGAAATCGTTAATTGCAAATATCCATAGATTGGGATGTAAAAATACTATAGTTTGTAATTACGATGCAAGAGAGTTTCCAAAAGTCATAGGTGGATTCGATAGAATATTGTTGGATGCACCATGTTCAGGTACTGGTGTTATTGCAAAAGATGAATCGGTTAAAGTTAGTAGAACAGAAAAAGATTTCATGCAAATTCCACATTTACAAAAACAATTATTATTATCGGCAATCGATTCGGTTGATGCAAATTCCCCAACTGGTGGAATTATAGTTTATTCAACTTGTTCGATAGCAGTTGACGAAAATGAAGCCGTTGTAGATTATGCATTAAGAAAAAGACCAAATGTGAAATTAGTAGATACAGGTTTAACTATAGGTAAAGAAGGGTTTACATCCTATAGAGGTAAACATTTTAATCCAAAAATAAATTTAACAAGAAGATATTATCCACATACTTATAATGTCGATGGATTTTATGTTGCTAAATTTAAGAAAATTGCACCATCTCCTCATGATGTTTCAAAAGCTGGTGCTAAGGAAAAAGAAAATGCCGCTAGATTAGAATTAGAAGAAGAAGGGATTATACATGATGATTTTGCAAATTTCGATAATACAGAAGAAGATAAAGAATTGATTGAAAAATCAAAGAAATACAATTTGAAAAGGAAAGGTATAAATCCAAATGTGCAAAAAAAATTAAAAAAATAATTTTTAAATAATAAATTCAAAAATTCAAATTATACAAGCATTACCTAATCCATGTTCTTTAATATACTCCGGACCATACTCTTGAAATTCTTGTTTTGTAACGTATGCATTCGATGAATCTTGTAAATTATTAGCCCATTTTTGCATTCCATGCCATGCATCTAAAATTGGATCTTTAGCCAATCTGACTTTTAATGGAGCACCAACCGGTAAAAAGCTTTTAAAATCAACTTGTAATCTCTTTTGAAATCCTGGTAATAAAGCTAAACCTCCAGTTATAAATACATCTTGGACTAAATTATAGGATTGACCACCTGGTGAAAAATTACCATCCAATCTTCTTGTTAATAAAGATGTTGAGATTTCACTTATACCAGCCTGATCAAGACCTCCAATACTTGGTTGGAATAAAATTTCCGGCACTCTTATTCTTTCAACATTTAGGTGTAATTGATGATTTTTTCTAATTATTTCTGGATGATTGGCTATTTCTTCTGGTGATAAACCTTCTGCTTGCATTGCTATCGTTATATTTGGTCTTGGCCCATGTACAAATTTGTGCAATATCAGATTTTTCCAATCAAATGTGGTTGAAGCGGCAAAGGTATCTTCAGCATGAAAATTTGGATCAAATTTCAAAAGTTCATCTTCAACTTTTAATATATTTTTATTAATTTCCTCGAGTTCTTCTTCTAATGATGTATTTGTAATTTCTCTATAAGCATTCCAATCTTCATCATTGGCACCGAAATTATCATTTGGATCATTATCTATAGTTGCATTAGCATTACGACGTCTTTTTCTAGATTGTGCAGAAGTTGAACCAGTTTCATCATTTGCCAAATCAGCTATATATTTCATTCTTTGTTGTGCAGCAGCTGATTTTCTATCTTTAAAAGATTCTAATAATTTTTGTTTTTCTTTATATGCACTTATTAATTCAGCAACTTGTAATCTTTTAGTTGTACACCAATCATCCAAGTCTCTATTTCTCCATTCTTGTTGTTCTTTTTCAAATTGTAATTTCGCTTCTTCTTCTTGCTTTTTCAATTCTCGATTACGTTCTCGTGCTTCGACATTTGCCTTGTGTAATTTTTGTTTTCTCTTTTCTTTAATTTGATCTTCAGTTAATTGATCATCTGGAATATCAACTAATGGCCAAGTTTGCACTGGATCAAGTTCATCTTCTACGTCATCTTCATTATGTGCGGCTTTTTTCAATGATCTTTCCAATGAAGCTATATATTTATTAAAATCATCAAGATTATCAAAACCAGCAGATATTAATTTATCTTCGAATTCATCAATTGGAATATCAATATTATCAAGTTTAAATTTTGTATAATAATCAAATTCTTCTTGCTTTTGAGCTAATTTCTCAATTCTCTTTTGTTGTGCTTGTTGTTGTAATCTTTTACCTTGTTCTTTTCTCTTTAAAGATTGTTGAGCCAATTCATCTTGTGTTTTTTTATTTTCTTCCTTTGCCACTATATCGACGGGAGCTTGTGCAACTATATCCTTCGCATCCAATACGTCCATATCTAACAAATGAGCCAATTCTTGTTGATAATCACTCGATATATAACAAAAATCTTTAAATAAATTTGTGGTATGGTTTGAATTTAATTTATTTGGAAAATAAGGATACTTTAAAGATAATAATCTTGATAAATAAGATTGACATTGATCACCACCCCAATCTATTCTTTTAGCTTGAGACATTAAACCTTTACCGTTTAACACTGGTATTATTGAAGTGGATTCATTCCCAGTGCCAATGACTAAACCATTTGATTTCCCATTGGAGTTATAATAATATGAAAACAATGAATCTAAACCAAAACTAACTTTTGGAGTTTGATAAGCTTCAAATAATAATTCATACATATTTTTTCTTTGATTATAGGGACATGTTATTGGTTCGGTCATTATTATTGGATTATTCAATTTCCCATTATCGCTAGTAACACCTAGATGTTCGAAAGAATAATCCAACATGTATTCAATGTAATCCCAATTTGTAATTAATGGACCATCGTAAGGAGTTTTCAACGTTGATTTTAAAACTGAATCGGCAAAACAATCATTACCAACTAAAGTTAACGTTTTCATAACTTTTCTATCTCTATAACGTGATATTACACCGGGGAATACATTGTTTGGTTCGGAATTATTCG
This sequence comes from Insectozyma coleopterorum, assembly GCA_030565325.1. Classification (NCBI taxonomy): domain Eukaryota; kingdom Fungi; phylum Ascomycota; class Pichiomycetes; order Serinales; family Debaryomycetaceae; genus Insectozyma; species Insectozyma coleopterorum. The sequence goes on from JAJMBM010000228.1 coordinate 14,432, forward strand.
TTAAACCAATTCTCCAAGTGCAAGTGCCTAAATCTATAGCGATTGGAACGTCAGGTTGATAATTTTGATAAAAAGGTTCCGGCTTGTAATTTCCAAACTGAACATCTTTGAGATAATGTATTTCCTGAGGTGGTAACTCTTGTGGTACTTTAGAAGATGCCATTTAACTTTTGTTTTGGTTGTGCAAAAGATTTCAACTTTTTTTTTTTTTTTTTTTTTCTAATTTTCTTATTCAACAAAATTAAATTCCAATTATGTCCGGAGAAGATCAACAGTTCAACGTTCAGGGTTATAATATTGTAACAATTCTAAAACGATTAGAAGCTGCTACATCTCGTTTAGAAGACGTTACGGTATTTCAAGAAGAAGCAAATAAATCGGCGAAATCAAGTGGTTCAAGTACAGAAACAATTGAAGGTACTGAATCTACTACTACTACTACTACTACTACTGCTACTCCTGATGTCACTCCCGCTGCTCCTACATTGCTTGAGGCAACAGAGGTTGAAACTCCAAGTGAACCCGAATCACCAGTATTTATCGGTGCTTATGAGGAATTGATCAAGGAATTTGTTACTCCATTTATCGCAACTTCAAACTCAATTGATACAATTGTTGGAGAATCTGCACAATTATTAGGAGATGCATTTAATGAACAATTGAAATTTTTGAAATTTGTCGGCAAGACTCAAAAGCCTTCCGATTTATCAGATCCTTTATTTCAAAAATTGTTAACTCCAATTAATGAAATTCTTAACAAAATTAACAATCTTAAAGATGATAATAGAAAATCACAATTTTTCAGTCATTTAAACACTTTAAGTGAAAGTACTAGTGTCTTTTTTTGGATTGGTTTCCCAACTCCAATTTCTTATATTCAAGATATAAAAGATACTGCTAAATTTTGGTCCGATAGAGTTTTAAAAGAATTTAGAGAAAAAGATGTAATTAATATAGATTGGGTTAATCAAATTTCAAAAATATTTGATGAGTTGAAAACTTATGTGAAAGAGTATCATACTACTGGACCTTCGTGGAATCCAAAGGGTAAAACTTTGAAAGAAAGTATTGATGACGAAACAAATAATTCTAGTTCCACCACCACCATACCACCACCACCACCACCACCTCCCCCACCAGCATCATTTTTTGAAGATAATGATAAACCAGAAGTTTCAGAATCAAAAGGTATGAACGCAGTATTTCAACAATTAAATCAAGGTGAGAATATAACATCGGGATTGAAAAAGGTTGAAAAATCTGAAATGACACATAAAAATCCAGAATTAAGAAAACAACCACCAGCAATACCAAAGAAACCACAACCACAACCACCAAAGAAACCAACCACATTATCTCCAACGAGTAGTAAAAAGGAAGCTAAGAAGGATTTAATCGATGGTACAAAATGGATAATACAACATTTCTCAAAACATGACACAAACGGAGAACCAATTGTAATTGAAGTGGAAATGCATCAATCGGTATTCATTGGTAATTGTGCCGATGTCACCATTCAATTAAAGGGTAAGGCCAATGCAGTTTCCATATCAGAATGTAATAAAGTTGCATTGGTTGTTGATTCATTGGTTTCTGGTGTTGATATTATTAAATCGTATAAATTTGGTTTACAAATCATTGATTTGGTTCCAATGGTATCCATTGATAAATCAGATGAAGGTCAGGTTTATTTGAGTAAAGAATCAATTGATAATGATTGTCAAATTTTTACGAGTTCAACAACGGCTGTAAATATCAATGTTCCGGAAGAAAACAATGATTTTAGAGAAATGAATATTCCAGAACAATTTGTTAGTAAAGTGAAAGATGGAAAATTGGTTAGCGAAATTGTAGAACATGCTGGTTAGAAAAAATATATATAAATACAAGTTTGTCAGAGATTTACCTTGTCTTCTTGTTGTTGTCTTCTTTTGTAATATGCTAGAATATTCTACATACTAACAATGCTTAACTTGGTAGTGCAACTGTTGCCAGAAACGTCTAAGAAAAAAAAAAAAAAAAATTTATTACTGTTTTTAAAATTTTTAAATTTTTCAAAACTGCATTACTAACAAATTAATCATCGAATAACTTTATTGATTAATATTCAGTTCATTTAATATTCATTTATTTATTTATCCAACTTTATAGATTCTTAGAGGGAAACGAAAAACAAAACAAAACAAAACAAAAAAAAAAAAGAAAAAAGAAAACAAGAAAAAACTAATATATATTAATAATAATGGTTAAGGAAACAAAATTTTACGATGCCTTAGGTGTCAGTCCAAGTGCAAGTGATTCAGAATTAAAAAAAGCTTATAGAAAAGCCGCTTTGAAATATCATCCAGATAAAAATCCATCACCAGAAGCAGCTGAGAAATTCAAGGAAATTTCACACGCTTATGAAATCTTATCCGATGGTGATAAAAGAGAAATTTATGATCAATATGGTGAAGATGGTTTGAGTGGTCAAGGTGGTCCAGGTATGAATGCCGAAGATATCTTTGCTCAATTTTTCGGCGGTGGATTTGGAGGAGCTGGTGGTCCACAAAGACCAACTAGAGGTAAAGACATCAAACATTCTATTTCCTGTACATTAGAAGATTTATACAAGGGTAAAACAACAAAATTGGCATTGAACAAGACAATTTTGTGTAGAGATTGTAATGGTAGAGGTGGTGCCGAAGGTAAAGTTAAAGAATGTTCAGATTGTCATGGTTCAGGTATGAAATTCGTTACCAGACAAATGGGACCAATGATCCAAAGATTCCAAACTGTCTGTGATAAATGTCAAGGTACTGGAGATTTATGTGATCCAAAGGACAGATGCGCCTCATGTAAAGGTAAAAAGACCCAACAGGAAAGAAAAATTTTACAAGTTCATATTGATCCAGGTATGAAAGATGGTCAAAGAATTGTGTTCAATGGAGAAGGAGACCAAGAACCAGGTATTACTCCAGGTGACGTTGTATTTGTCATTGATGAAAAGCCACATTCAGAATTCCAAAGAAATGGTAATAACCTTATAAAAGAAATGCAAATTGATTTGTCAACTGCTTTATGTGGTGGTGAAATCGCCTTTAAACACGTGAGTGGAGATTGGATAAAATCACAAGTCACCCCGGTTATTAAATACGATGACGTTAAAGTTATTGAAAACCAAGGTATGCCACTTTATAAACAAAGTTCAAAAGGTAATTTGATTTTGAAATTTACTATCAAATTCCCACAATTGAATGAAATTAAAGACGTTGAAAAATTGAGAGAATTATTGCCATCTCCACCAGATTTAAATATTCCAATTGACGTAGATACTATGGATGAACATATGGAAGACTTCCATCCAATGAAACATAATGAGAGCAGAGGTCGTTATGAGGATGAAGATGAAGGCCATGGACAAGGCGGTCCTGGTGTACAATGTGCAAGTCAATAGATCAAGCCACAGTCTTATATAGTAGTATATATATGTGAAATAAAATAGTCTATCATTTTCTTGTTTTCATAAATAACCGCTTAAAAGTCAAGAATTAAAGACTGATTAGCAACCATATATGCCAGTTTATTGCATGGCTGGTGGTTTGGGAAGTTGGTTTCAGAAAGGTTTCCAACCCCTTCAAAGTAATGGGTATTGTTAGTAACAACAATATTCAACAACAAAAGAAAAAAAACAGAAAACTAAGTATAAATGATTGAAAGCAATGAAAAGGAAGATTATCTCAGCTAAGACTGTGGTAGGTTTTTCTGTAGAGACTAGATAGCTTGTATAGTTTTACCTAAAAAAAGCATCAATAATTATGTAAGCCTTTATGAATAATATATGGAGGCAAAGAGTGGCCCAGTGCAGAAACACACTCAACAACGGTGCAACCAAGCTTTGTCTTGTTATTGGCAACATAAGTTCTCGTTTCGGAACTTTTCCCTACACTCCTGGAAGTACAAATTGAAAGTTGGTTTCGTCAAAATTGTAGATATGTGTTGGTTCCAAATTATGCTGGTTTTTCAACTCATTAAACCGCTTCAAAAACTTTTCAACAACCTCTAGAGTTACCAGATTAACTCGTTTAGCATCTACTTTTACAGTTCTATTAGATCTAATATCCGGATTTCTAGCAAGAAACCTGTCAAACCAATTTTTCCCCAAATGTTTTTTTTTTGCACCCAAATGACTAAATAACAGCATGGATTATCATATTTTTCAAGTTCTCATCTTCTTGAGGACGTAAGTTTTGTCTTGCTCTGCTAGCAATTTTGCTATTATTTGAGCCATTTTTTTTTTTATAGTATAGATTAGGTAAAATCTCTATGTAACTATATAGAAATAAAAACCTAAGGACCTATTAATGGGCACAAAGTTTTTAGCATTTAAGCTTCAAGTTCAGCATAAGCAGCGGTAATACGTTAAGACCCTTGTAACGCCAGGTCGAAGTAGCCTTGGAAATGCCGTGTTTTTTAGCAATTTCGGCACTTGTAAGGGTTCGTTTAGACCTAATTTCAGTTGATATTCCAACTCCCTCAAAGCTTTAGAAGCGGGACTAGTGTTTACAGAGCTTGGAGAAAGCATAAGTGTAAAGAAAAAGACGCGTTTTTAAAATTTTTTTGTCGGTATACATTAGTCTCACATATAGGTGGTGCGACTTATTAGGTAAAATCTAAAACCTAAGGACCTATTAATAGACACAGTGTTTTTAGCTTTTAAGCTTCAAGTCTGTCTAATGTTTTTAAATTTCGATGAAAAAATAGAAAAAGGGACAGAAAATTAGGATAGGAAAATGATCTGTTTGAATTTTAATTTTGCTGTGATTTGGGATTTAGCAGTTGCTGCAAAACCAATAATTAATTCTGGTAATATTACGAGAACAAATTTGTTAATGAATAATTTATATCTTTATCAAAATAATGATGGATGGTTTACTGCAATACCTGGTTCTTCTCATATATACACCGATGATAACTCGCAGGTTCTATGGGCGTATTTAGATGCATATGAATTGACTAGCAATGCGAGATATTTAAATACTGCAAGTCAAATTATGA
>JAJMBM010000229.1:0-19285 GCA_030565325.1 Insectozyma coleopterorum
TTGGAAGAATTATTAACCTTAATTTTAGAGCGTCAGAAAGGATGGTTGGACCAGTAGATTCGTTTAAACATTCTTATTGTCTGTTTCTTTTTATTATGGTAAAACGGCTGATTCGACGTCTAATTTTACGAAAATAAATTTTTATACTAAAGTTAAAAGGGGAATCGATAGAATTAGATTGGAAGAATTATGAACCTTAATTTTAGAGCGTCAAAAAAGATGGTTGGACCTGTAGATTCGTTTAAACACAGTTTTTTCTATTTGTGTAAAGGGATTATTATGGTAAAACGGTTGATTTTCGAAAATAATCTTTTATACCAAAATGAAAAGGGGAATCGATAGAACCGAATTGGAAGAATTATGAACCTTAATTTTAGAGCGTCAGAAAGTATTGTTGGACCAGTAGATTCGTTTAAACGCAGTTTTTTCTATTTGTGTAAAGGTAATTATTATGGTAAAACGACTGATTCGACGTCTATTTTTACAAAAATAAGTATGTGATTTTTATAAATGACAGGCCATTCAAATACTACAATGGTTGTAACTATGATATAAGAATAACTGGAAGAAAAACAAATTAGTTAAGCAAATTTGATATGTACGGTATATTGAAATAAAACAAATCATCAAGATTGTATCAGTGATTCAGTATTTTCAAGTTTTAAATTGTCTAAAACCTCCTGACTCTAATGAAGTACAATCTCACCTTACAATTGTAATCTAGACTTTCAAGGCAAAGGTATCCCACCAAATTAAAATACCTCAACCACATTATAATGTTCACCAACCTCGATTTCATCCGCCATAAAATTCATCGCAGTTGAAAAAGTGCATCAGTTAGTTTCAAGATTGAAAATAATGATAATAGCCCCTTGCTTTGATTCGAGATAACACGAATAGATGTCGTTGCATATTAAAACATTCAAAACCTTTATTATGATTCCCATTAGATAAAAACCCATCTAGCAAACATACGGCAACACTGTGAAAGGTGATGTTTCAAATCAATGTGGGAAGACCTGTATTTCATTAGTTGAGAGATCTGGAACTCTTAGATACTTATGCATTATCTTTTTTATCAATGCATCAACGTTATGTTTATTACAAAATCCCATTTCATAAGCGGCGTAGGGTCTGAAAAATAACAACACTTTTCTCTAAATGTATTAGATATTTTCAACTTGCTAGGGAAAACTGTACTGAGTTTCTACCTCGACAGAAAAATGTACAAATTATTTTGATTTTAATTGTTGGTCAATTTCTGTCGGTTCAGTTCGTTCTCATTGATTGTATTCTTATGTTCCTATTTAAAAGACTACAAAAACTTAAATTTAAGTTTAGTCATATTTTTAGTTTATTAGATACTCTGTTCGGTGGCGTCTGGAGAAAAAATCAAACGTTAATGGTACACTCAATTTTAGATGTTAAACGTGTCATTTATTGTTGATACTGGGTGATTACTCCATGGAAATGAAGATTGTAGTTAACATTCAACGGGCATATGACATAAAAAGGAGGGGAGAGGAAAAGGGGAATAACGGGGAAAAACAGATTAAAACAATCGCTGGTTATGATGTTTTTAAAGCCTATTTGAACTTGAAATTCAATAACTTCCGCGCCCCAGTACTACTATAACCGTTGCATTGTAAAAAACGCCTTTACGGATTATTTATATATCAGTTCATCTTTTGTTGGATTAGCCACATGTTTTCATTATTTCGTATAATTCAATCAAAGTATAACTCAACATATTTTTCTAATTGTTTTACGGTTCTCGAACGAGCTTTTCAGCACTATAAATAAAGTAAGAAATCTCAATTAAAATTAATAAAACAAAGATGAAATTCTTAATTCCATTTTTACTATTAGTCGCTTCCGTTCTCGCAGTACCAGGGGGAAAACTTCCACCTGCACCACCTCCACCACCTCCACCAGATCCATAAACAAATCCCAACTTTTTTACTTGTTCGTGTGGTGCAACGAAGTGTCAAACAAATGAATAATGTATCATTTGATTTTAAAAAGAATATTTTGGTGAATTATGTTTGATATAGTTAGGATATATAGAGTTGGTTTTTAAATCATTAAATAAATGTCTTGATATGGTCTATAAATATATATATATATATTTATTGAATATTTACAATGAAATCGATCAACTCTAAATTACACAAAACTCATTCTAACCGTTGGAAAATTTTCCCAAATTAAAGACCAAGTGACCCTTATTCAAACGATTACCAATGAAATTATTTATACCATCGTTTGAAATCATAGCCGATAAAATATCCAAGTTTATCATCACATTTTTTTTTTTTAATAAAAGTAAACGATTTTCATCCATTAATGTTTTGTCAGTACACTGGATTTACAAGTAATACTGATGTTTTTGAGGTATATGTGAATGAAGTTCAACAAACTCGAGGTTCTGGGTATATTAAGATATATAAATATAAGACCCGAATGCAAACAATTTGACATATTTATTAATAATTACAATGCAAATGGTTGAAAGAACATTGCCTATATATTCTCTACATTATTTTTTTTTCTTTTTTTTTCTTTTTTTTTTTTTTTTGCATATCCAACTGGTAGCTCCGATTTAAAATTTTACTTTTCTGAAACAAACGCGTCTTAAAAAAATATCCCACATCATGGGTAGATTAATTGGTTTAGAGTTATATAACTTCAAATCTTATAGAGACAAAGCAGTTATAGGATTTGGAACATCCTATTTTACTTCCATTATAGGTCCTAATGGTGCTGGTAAATCAAATATGATGGATGCTATATCTTTTGTATTAGGTGTTAAATCATCACAATTGAGATCACAAAATTTAAAAGATTTGATTTATCGAGGTAGAGTTAGTGATGATGATAGTACATTAGATTCAATAGAACAAACTCCAACATCTGCTTATGTTATGGCAACTTATGAAAAAGATGATGGTGAATTAATTAAATTAAAAAGAACCATTACACCAAATGGAAATAGTGATTATCAAATTAATGATAAATCAGTTACATTATTAAATTATTCAAAAGTCTTACAGTCAGAGAACATCCTTATTAAAGCAAGGAATTTTTTGGTTTTTCAAGGTGATGTTGAACAAATTGCCTCTCAAGCTCCAATGGATTTAACAAGATTAGTTGAACATATAAGTGGATCAAATGAATATACCAAAGAATTTGATATATTGAAAGAAGAATTGGAAAAGGCTCACGAGGAATCTAATGTTGTATTTTCAAGAAAGAGAAATTTAAATTCTGAATCAAAACAATATAAAGAACAAATTGCTGAACAGAAACAATTTGAAAAATTAATCCATAAAAAGACCGAAACTATAAAAAAGATACAATTATATAAATTATATCATAATGAAAGAAAACATGATCAAATGAAAAATTTAATTTTGGAAAAAAATTCAATGCTTAAGGAGATGAAAAAAAATCTATCAACTAAAGAAGATACTTTAAAATCACTACAAGCAGATTATTCAAGTGTTTTATTAGAATCCAAGAAATTGACTCAACAATATAACGAATCCGAGCTGAAAATCGAATCTACCGAAAGAGAATTGATTCCTATTGAAGCAAATAAAAGGTCATTGACAAATAAAATTAATTCTCAAAAGAAGAAAGTTTTAGATTTGGAAAAGGATATAGAAAGACAACAAGTCTATACAAAAACAGTTGAGAAACAATTGAGAGATGCCCAAAAATTGTACAGCCAATTTCAAGAAAATACTCTGGATTCTTCATTTGATATATCACCAGAAGGTCAAAGAGAATATGAGGAATTAAGATCCGAATATTTAGCTACAAATGGTTCAGAATTAGAAGAACAAATTTCATTGCTTTTAAATGATAAAGATAGTTTTCAAAATAACAAATCGAATCTTGAAAATCAAAAAGCAAATGCTGAAAGTAGAGTAGTTGAATTAGAATTATTATTGAGTGATTTAAATTCAAAATTGGCTGATGTTACAGAAGAAACCAAAACCTTATTTGATAAAAAATCAGAGAAAACTAAAGCGAAAAACAAGCTACTCAAAGAAAAGGATGAATTTAATCAAAATGAATTATCACTAAACACCCAATTACGAGATGTTTTATTAAGATTAGATGAATTATCGTCACAACAAAGAGAGTCTAATAAACAAAAGAAATTGCGAGAAAATTTACTGACATTAAAAAGACTAATGCCACAAGGTTCAATTAAAGGTTTAGTTTATGAATTAGTACAACCAGCACAACAAAAATATGAATTAGCATTATCGACCTTATTAGGTAGAAATTTTGATGCAATTATAGTTGAAACATCTCAAATTGCCTATCAATGTATTGATATTCTCAAGGAAAGAAGAGCGGGGATTGCTACATTTATACCTCTAGATTCAATTGAACCAGATCCAATTAATTTAAATTATCTCAGATCATTAGCTACACCAGGTATTGACGTTTTAGAATATCAAGATAAAGCTTTAGAACCAGCAATAAATTATATCATTGGAAATACATTAGTTACCGAAACAATAGATGAAGCTAGAAATTTGAAATTTACAAGAGGAGTTGATAATAAAATTGTCACAACACAAGGTTCAATCATTCATAAATCTAACTTGATGACTGGTGGTCAGCAAAAATCAAAAGTTAATTGGGACAAACAAGAATGGAATAGATTAAACGATGTTAAAGAAGATCTCGTAACAAGAGTTTCAAAATTACAAGAATTAAGACCAAAAGAATTGGAAATTAATCTATTGACCGAAGAGATAAGTAATTTAGATGATAAATTACCACTTTTAAGAAACCAAAAATCAACAATTGAAAGAACCATTAAAGATAGACAAGCTGAAATTGATTTTCAAAAAAGTTTGGTATCGGGATTTCAAGAAAATATTCAAAATAAAATAGAAGAAATGGAAAAAATTGATAAGAAACTTGATAATTTATCAAATGAAATTAAACAAATTAAGGATGAAAAATTTAAACAATTTTGTGAAAGATATGGTTTGGATGATATTGAAGAGTATGAAAATACACACGGTAATACATCAAGACATAAGGCTAAAGAAAGAAATCAATTTACAAAAGCAATTTCAACATTGAATAATAAATTAGAATTCGAACAAGGTAGATTAAAAGAAACACAAGATAGAAAATCTACAATTGAAAATCATATTGTTGATTTAGATGAAGAAATGAAAAAAGTTTTAATTGAAAAAACCAAATTAGAAGATACGTTGGATAAATTAGAATCTGAAAATATAGTGATTAAAGAAGAAATTAAATCTTATGAAACTTTATTGCAATCAAAGATGAAAACATCCAAAACAGTTGAAGCTGATGTAGATGAGAGTCAAAATGATATCAAATTACTTAATAAAGAAATTACTCAAATTGAAGAGAATTTGTTAAATATTGACACAGAAAGAGCTAATATACTCAAACATTGTAAAATTCAAAATATCGCATTACCATTGTTAAAAGGTGAAATTGATAATATTCCCGTTGGTGAAGAATCAGAAGAATCAATAAATGAGATTTACAAAATTGAAATTGATTATGATTTAGAAGAAAAATATAAAGAATCATTTAATAATAAATTAGAAAGTGAATTAGAAGTATTATTGAGTAATATTATTGAAGAATTAGAATCATTAACACCAAATTCAAAAGCAGCTGAAAGATTTAAAGATATTGAAAATAAAATCAAGAGTTATGACAAGGAATATACAAAAGCAAGAAATAAAGAAAAACAAAAGCAAGAAAAATTTAAAACAATCAAAGATCTTAGATATAATAAATTCATCGATGCATTTAATCATATATCTGAACGAATTGATACCATATATAAAGAGCTTACTAAATCACCAGCTTCACCATTAGGAGGCTCAGCTTATTTAACATTAGAAGATGAAGAATTACCATACCTTTCTGGTATAAAGTATCATGCAATGCCGCCAATGAAAAGATTTAGAGATATGGAATTATTATCTGGTGGTGAAAAAACGATGGCTGCATTAGCATTATTATTTGCAATCCATCTGTATCAACCTGCCCCATTTTTTGTATTAGATGAAATTGATGCTGCATTAGATCATGCAAATGTTATTAGAGTAGGTAATTATATAAAGAAATATGCTGGTCCAAATTTCCAATTTATAGTTATATCGTTGAAAAATTCATTATTTGAAAAGTCAGATTCATTAGTTGGTATATATAGAGAACAAAAAATGAATAGTTCAAAAACAGTCACTTTAGATTTAAGTGATTATCCAGATGAAGAAGTACCTTTAGTTACAGCTAATTAATATATTAATTATATATTCAAAACTAATAAACAAAAAAGAAACAAAAAGAAATGAAAAGAAATGACAACAACCTTTTTAATAAAATTCTAAATTAATAAAGCTCCAGCAGCAGCAAAGATAAAAGCTACCCCATAACTTGAATCTTGTAATAAATTAGCAGCATTCACAGTTGCTTTTGTATTAGCTGATGAACTTTCACCATTAGATTTAGTCGATTGACTTTTTTCATCATCACCTTTAGCAGATGAGCTTTTACCGCCTTTATCATCGGAAGCAGAACTAGTTGTAGTTGAATTTCTTGCGGTTGTTGTTCTTAAACCACTTGAAGTAGTACTTGAAATACCAGTAGAAACTTCACCAGAATCAGTTTCAAAAGAATCATCTCTGGTATTGGTTGATTCCAGATTGCCAGTTTCAAAAGAATCATTACCGGAATCATCTGGTTCTGAAGAGTTTGTTGCTAATAAATCAACCAAATCAGTACGAGTACCAGTTACTGCAATTGCTGATCCAGTTGATGTAGCTAATGAACCAGATACAGTGTCATCACTTTCTGCTCTAACAGCTAACTTGTTACCAAGTTGATCAATTTGAGTTGCTTGAATGACCGAGACTGAAATTAATAAAACAATTGAATATTTCATTATGATTGATTAAAAAAAAAATTCAATACAACTCATGGAGAATTTATGGTCGTATTTATAATAAAAAAAAAATTCAAGTATAATCAATGTTCCATCAATTGTGATGTATATTAATCTATCAAGAGTAAGGCGTACAAGTAATATATTTTTATTTGCATTCCATATTGAAACAAAAACTTTAAATTATGATGATTTATTGTAGGTCGTGAAAATTTAAAAATGTTTTGATACAAAACAAGCTTCAATCTATTTTTAAAACAGGATCCCTATCTGTGATGCATAATTCATTTGTTTTTAAGAAAAGGCACCACATAAAGCTGTGTGTATCAACTTGACAACAACAATTGGTTGTGATTTGATACACTCGCATAAATAAGAAACAGCGCATAATCAATTTTTTAAAGCTTGTCAAAAGAAAAAAAAATTGTTAGATATCAGCAACATATATGGAGTCAGTTTGGAAACATTCAATGAGTGAAAAGAATAGAAAAAAGTTAGATATCAGCAACATATGTCGAGTCAGATCATTAAATGAATGAAAAGAATAGGCTATGTTTATATCAAAAAAGTTAGACATCACACAACATATGTGGAGTCAGTTTGGAAACATTAAATGAGTGAAAAGAATAGGTGGCTATGTTTATATCAAAAAAGTTGGATATCAGCAACATATATGGAGTCAGTTTGGAAACATTAAATGAGTGAAAAGAATAGGCGGCTATGTTTATATCAAAAACACGGAGCAACGAAAGAGACTATTACACAAACTTTATTAGATAACTATATAGGTTACAATTTGCGTTATAGAATATGCAGAGTATACTAAGGAACTCAATTATTATTTTCCAAAGAAAATAACCGTGGAACGGATAAACGTAATTTCAACACAACATAGTAGACCAAGACCGTAAGAATAAATGCTAAAGTTCATTATTTAAAAAGTCAATAAAACTTTTGTTTAAACCTTTAATAGCGATTAGACCCTTATTACATTTACCACATTGGCGCTTATTCAATAAAAAAACAACAAATTACTAGGTGGAGTTTGTAAAGATAATATTTGAATTCAGTATCGTCAAATTTGTGGGGAAAATTCACATGATTTCTACTTTTACAGAACGTGGCAATGCCCATGATCGTATTAAAAACAAAATAAAAACTGGTAACATATTCAGAGCTTCTTTTGAACACACACCATCCAATTATATCAAGTAAATCAATATGTTAAACTAGATTTTTATATTTTGGAAAGTAATATCACGACAAATGATTTTTTTCATAAAAAGGTCTACAATTAATACAAGAAAGGTAGGGTAATACGCTCTTTACAAGTTGTTCAGTCATTAAAGTTCTGCACTTATAGTTTAGAACCAGCGGCAAGACCACCCAAGATTAAATGATTAAATGAATGTCTAAATTTAGATAATAATAAATGTCTCTAAACATCTACGTCTTGGTCTTTTCACCGCTTAAAACAGACCTATGTTTTTCAACCTTTCTCGTGCTTCGTTGTTCTATCTTGACAACACCTACAATGATATCACCATATAGTTAACGTCTTAAAAACGTTATATGCAGAATCTTGAATTGAAAAAGAGATTTTTCACGGAGGGAACAACCACGGAGGAGAGACACCTTGGAGGTTTGACTGGTTTTTTTTTGTCGTGTGGCAGTTCCAAAGTGCGTACTATGTATCTACTTCAATGTTGATTTAAACTTTTGTTAGCATATGATTCTATGACATTGTTCATCGATAAACATGAGAAATATTTCAAATTATGTTTAAATAATTTACCATCATTTGCACAATCAGAGGATTCTAATAAATTGGCAATTGTATATTTCTGTTTACACGGTTTACAATTACTAAATAGATTCAAATTAGAAGAATTTACACAATTTGAAAATTCAATAATTGATGAATTTTTAATTGAAACTGATGAAATTATTGCATTTCGATCAACTCATTATTTTAAACAAAGTGGTGATTATGATCTACCTAATCTATCATCGACATTGTTTGCATTATATATATTATTAATTTTACAAGTTGATATTTTCAAAAAATTAAATTGTGATAAATTGATGAATTTTTTAATTAAATGTCAAGTTGAACATACTGGAGGATTTGTTCCTACATTAGACTTGAATGGTGAACAATTTGGCGAAGTAGATCTTCGACTTTGTTATATTGCATTATCTATACGACATCTAATTAAAGACAAAACCAATAAAGATATAAAAATAGATCCATTGATTAAATTTATAATGGCTAGACAAAATGTAACTGGTGGTTTTAGTAATGTAATAAATGATGAAAGTCATTTAGGTTTTACATTTTGTGCAATTGCATCATTAAAATTGTTGAATCAACACGAAGAAGATAATTTGACTAAAACGTATGATTGGTTATTGCACAGACAAGTTGATGTAACGTTATACGATGATAATTATGAATATTATAGAGATATAGATATTGGGGGATTTAATGGTAGAGATAATAAATTTGCAGATACTTGTTATTCATGGTGGTGTACTGGAAGCTTAAATATATTACACTTTGAGTTATTTAATATTGAATTAGCTAAAGATTATTTATTAACTAAAACTCAAAATAAATTATTAGGTGGTTTTGGTAAAGAACCTAATGCAAGACCAGATCCATTACACACTTTCCTAGCAATAGCCAGTTTATCATTATGGAAACATCAAGATTTGCTTGAAGTTGAACCTGTGTTAGTTATATCAAAGTTACTGTATAGTTTTTTCCAATCAATTTCAACATAATTAGTTGGTGATTCATAATAATTTTACGCTCTTGTGTGTGATGTATCATCAATTATTTTTTTTTTTTGTCCCTCCGTCTATATTTTTTCGTTTACCATTTTTCCAATTATTTTTCAACCATTTTAAATTCAGTGGTTGACGAAGTTCAATGGTACTCGACAACAATAACAATACGAAGAATAATAAGAAACCGAATGCAAAAGTTCATTTAATATCTGGAGCAACAGCAGGATTAGTGTCTGCAATTAGTTTACAACCGTTTGATTTATTAAAAACTAGATTACAACAACAACAAATTGCATCTAAACATGAAATTAAAACTTCATTAGTCAAAGAGCTTCGAAAATTGACCAAAATTAAAGATTTGTGGAGGGGTACAATACCTTCGACATTACGTACAAGTATTGGAGCAGGATTATATTTTACAATCTTGTCTAAAATGAGATCAACTTGGGCTGATTATAAATATCGATATGATAAAAGTTTAAATTTGAAATCAGATTCGTCAATCTTACCCAAATTGACACCAGTTGAAAATTTAACAACTGGATTTATTGCTAGAGCCATTGTGGGGTATGTAACCATGCCAATAACGGTGATTAAAACAAGATTTGAATCAAATTTATATAATTATAATTCAATGTATGAAGGTATATCTGGTATATACTTGAATAATAAACAAGAACCATTAGGAAAAACAAACATAATATTCGAAGGACATGGTTCTTCAAAAGGTTCAATAAAGAATTTTTTCAATGGTTCGATAGCAACATTAGCAAGAGATTGTCCATATGCTGGATTATATGTCTTAACATACGAAGCGTTTAAAAATGATCTAATACCATTATTTTTTGACTCTAGAAAACACGAATCATCATTACAATCAAGTATAATAAATTCTTCAGCCGCAGTATTGGCAGCAAGTACATGCACAACTATAACAGCACCATTTGATGCAATAAAGACCAGATTGCAATTGACCAGTGGTACAACAAGCTCGATGGTAGATACATTCAAACAATTGATGCATGAACAAGGTGGATTTAGAAATTTGTTTAGAGGGTTAAGTTTGAGATTGAGTAGAAAAGCACTTAGTGCAGGCATAAGCTGGTGTATATACGAAGAATTAATAAAAAGTATATAGCATACATATTGAAGGTAAAACCAACTTTAAAAAAAAAAAAAAACAACAACAACAACTCTGAAACAGAGATACAAGGGCTCTATCTTTCACATAGATATAACAATTGGAAACTTGAGACTCACAAATCAGAATCATAACTAGGTAAACAAAGCGTAGTGCACCTACTGTTACGTAAAACCAACCCAAACTACTGGAGGAACCGTGTGTGTGTGTGTTACCCTTTGTGTCCCCAAAAGTGTGAACACTTAAAGGATAATGTAGATGACGATCAAAAAAGAGTGTGAGAAGTTGAATACTTTTCCAAAAAAATCCTACTAATGGTTTCACAATGAATGAAACCTTGGGTACGAATAGATAAAATTATTTCTGAAAACTATTCAAACTGTTAAAATACGGGTTAACATCACGGGTTATTGTTAAATTTATTGATTGGCGACAATGTCACCATGATAATACTTTGTAGATACTATTAACAATGTACATGGTATAGATGTACTTCGTTATTCATTATACACATTTGTTCCAGCGGATAAGAAAAATAATTTAATAATATTAATTTACTCTTTATTTTTTTTTTTTTTTGCCCCTCAAAACCAACAAGTAACCAATGAATGAAGAACTCATTAAAAGTGCAGTTGAGTTCTTGAAGGATGCTCAAGTCGAGTCATCTCCATTGACCAAGAAAGTCGAATTTTTAGAATCAAAGGGCTTGAACCAACAAGAAATCGAAGAAGCTTTAAAAAGAGTCAACAATAACAACGACTCTAATAATTCCAACGTTGCAACTGTTTCGAATAATACAACAACTTCATATCAAAATTCTCAACCACCAATTGATTATTATAACTTAAACCCCCCTGCTTTACCCGAAAGATCATGGAAGGATTATTTCATCATGGCAACTGCTACTGTTGGTGTTACATATGGGCTATATCAAGTTTTCAATCGTTATTTAATTCCATCGATAATCCCACCAAAAAAATCAACAATCGAACAAGATAAAGAGACTATTAATGAAGAGTTTCTTAAGATCGATAAAATACTAGAGCAATTAACTAAAGAACAGGAAGAAATTAAAACTCAAAATGAAGAAAAATTAAAAGATATTGATACTGTAATTGAAAATGTCAATGATTTTATTAATAAATTTAATAAAGATAAACTTAAATTTGATGATGATTTAAAATTAATGAAATTGGAGATAAATAATTTGAATAATTCAGTTGAAAAAAATGTTCATATAATTAAAGAAAACATCAATAGTGAATTAAATGAAATTAATGATGAATTGGTAAGTTTGAAAAATTTAATTAAAGTTAGAAATAATCAAAATGGATTAAATAATAACAATGAACCAAGAAAAATAGCACCAGTTTCTTCAATCCCATCAGCTTCAGAAATATTAAAACGTTCAAGAGTAAAGAAAGTAGAAGAGGGGGGACAAGAAGAAGTAAAAGAAGAAGAACCGACACTAACACCAAAAGAAGAACCAAAGCAACCGATTAAACCAGATATTCTTGCGAGAAGCGAAAGTGTAACTAAAGATGGAGTAACAGCTGGAGGTATTCCATTTTGGCAAATGCAACATAAAGAACAAGAAGAACAAGATGAAAATGCCAAAAATGAAGAAGAACAACAACTCCCACCACCACAAATACCTAGTTGGCAATTGAATAATCAACAAAAAGAAGAAGAAGTTGCTGAAAAATTAAAGAATATTCAACAACCGTCATGGCAATTGAACCAAGAACAATAATCTGATCTACAGAACCTTCGTAATGTACAATTAATTAATTAATGTAATCTATGTTTTTCTTTTGTAATTTCGTTTCAAGTCATTTCTTGTTCTTGTTCTTGTTCTCAAATTTCTTACGCGATATCCACCTTGGTGGATTATATGCAGGCACGCGAATTAATGTTAATCATTGGAAATTTTTTTGTTTTTCTTGAATCAACAATCACCACCACCACCACCATTGACGATTATTTTTTAATTTCAAATTTCAAATATCAAATACAAAACTAAACTGTATACTACTATACATTTGTTTCGAAATTTGTTACACACATCTTCACTTCATATAGCCTGTTTTATTTATTTGTTTATTTAATTTATTTGGGTCTTTTTCATTTTCAATTTTTCATTTTTGTTTCATTTTCTAACTTGTATCGTTTGGTTGGTTTTTTGTTTATTGTATAATATTGGGTTTAGATTTGCATTTAGTCATATATCATGATGGTTTATCAAAAGAGGAAATTAGAGTCATCACCTTTTCAAAATCAATTAGAAACTATTACTAATTTAAGTATTAATAATTTAAAGCATAAACAACAAGCTAATCAGAAACATAATCAGAATCAAAATTATTCGCAACAAAATAAGTATGCATTAGCAGCAGTAGCAGCAGCAGCAGCTATTCAACATCAACAACAACAGAACTACATCTTACAACAACAAGCTTTGTTAGTTCAAAAACAACAGCAGCAGCAACAACAACAACAACAACAGCAACAACAACAGCAACAACAACAGCAACAACAACAGCAACATCATCATCTACCACAACAACCACAACCACAAACACAAACACAAACACAAACACAAACACAACAACCACAACCACAACCACAACAGCAACAGCAACAGCAACAGCAACAGCAACAACAACAACAACAACAACAACAACAACAACAACAACAACAAGCTCGCTTATACAATCCATCTTATCCTCAACACCAAGTATTTGCTGATGAAGGTTCAATCTATGTAATGAATAATTCAAGTTCACAGACTATTAATTCACCAACTAAACAATCATCAGTATCATCAGCGTCTTCGACTAATCAAACTTTTCCATCGAAATTATTAGATAGTAATAACAATTCACCACTTTTATTACCATCAACATCAAAGAATTCACTGCCACCAGCACCACCTAAATTATTTTTAAATTCTACAACTGATGGTTCATCACCTTTACTTAGTAGTTTAACACCAACTACGACTACATCACAAAATTTTTTAAATTCACCAAATTTATCAACAGGTAATAACAATATATGGAATGGCAATACTAACAATATTAACAACAATAATAGCAATAATAGCAATAATAATAACAATAATGGAGGTATTTGGAATACTTCAAGTCAAAAAAATGGAGGGATCTGGTAGGGGTTTTTTATAGGTTTTTAAATATAGTAATATAATGTAAAATTAAATGTATTGATGTGGTAGCGTAATTTATTATCTTTCTCGTGTCTTTAAAATCAAAACAAAACAAATCAAACTATGAACAAAGTACAACTAATAAAGTTGTATATATCAAGATTAGTCAGTTCACTAGTGCCACGGGAGCTTGGTGAAGAATACGTATCAAGTCTAGCTAATGATATCTCCGATGAGTTGTTGAATGTACCTTCACAAAAACATGATTTTTCAATTGTTGTCAATAAAATAAAATCACAATTTTTAAATAATGGATTAAATCAAGAATGGACTGATTTTCAAAATATAATTACCAAATTGACAAAATTAAGAGATTTAGATCAAATATGTAATTATTTAATATTTTTGAATACTTTAAATAATCCTCATGAAGATTATCAACAACCTCCTTTATTCAAAGTGCCAGAAAATGCAACGTTACCACAAATAATCGAACCTTATTATCAAACGTTAGCAGAAGAAACTATCATAACATATTTACCTTATGTTCTATTAGGGTCAGATTCGAAATTATTTAAATTTCATAATAAATCAATTGAAATACCAAAAGATATAAACAATAGTTTTAGTTCATTATTAAAAGATATTTTTGAAGTTGCATTGATTTATAAACAATTGGAATCTTGTGTACAGGGGAATAAAGGAAAGTTTAAATCAACTATAAAATCAGCATTTATATCAATACTAGAGATACAATTGAATAATTATGTCAATGAAATCAATTTATTATTCAATTCAAACCCAACAAGTTTGTTACAAATATATTCAGAATTATATCCATGGGTATTCAAACTTCGATTTTTATTTAGATGTAGCAAGAAATTAAATTTACTTGAAGGGTTTGAGTTTCTAATATTTATGTATAAATTCACCAATTTTGATAATCAAATAAGTGAACTAGCTAAAATTATATTTAAAGAAATACTTAAACCGTATTATAATATTATGGAACATTGGATAATAAAAGGGGAATTAATTGACGAGACAGAATTTTTCATTTCTTTTGATCAAGCACAGAATGAATTCAACAAGATTATCAATTTTGATGAAAAAAAAGTATTACCAATATTTTCAAAAGAAACAACAGATAAAATATTTCAAATAGGTAAAAGTTTAATATTTCTAAATAAATACTGTCGAGAGTTGAAATGGTATAATGAATTTAATTCAAAATATTCAAATATAATATTTAATGATAATAAAGGTTTAATATCCATGAGTGATGACGCAATAGTTAAAGTGGTGAATCAACAATATAATGAAATAATATCATTTCTAACATTAGTTTTACATTCCAAAAATAATTTATTTAAACATTTGAAAGATTTTAAAAGATTTTATTTTATGGAATGTAATGAATTTATTGATTGTATAATGTACAAAGGTGCAGATATATTTAATCAACATGCAAATAAAATATCTTCAACATATTTAAATAAAATACTACAGGAGAGTATTTCAATTTCATCCATAAAGAATTTTGACGATAAAAACAGATTAGATTCAAGAATTATGAATAGTGGAGAAAATGGAGGATTTGGATGGGAATTATTTACAATTGAATATAGAATAGATGATTTATCAATGAGTTATATTTTATTTGATGGGCAACAACATTTAAAATATTTAAAAATTTTCCATTTTTTATGGAATTTGAGACATTTGCAATTTTTACTCAATCAAAATTATATATTATTCAACCAATTAAGTATTAATTTGAAACAAGTTAAAATCATTAATATGATACGATTTAAATTTATGAAATTTGTCAATGAGATGGTCAATTATTTATCATTTGAAATTATAGAAGAAAGTTTTGATAAATTTGTTATTGAAAAACTCTTTTATAATAATGAGTTAGTATTGGATAAACTGTTTATGAATTTACCATCATCATCTAGTCAAAATGAATATAATGTTAATCAATATACTATTGATCAATTAATTAATATTCATGAAAAATATCTTGATAATATAATAAATACAAAAATTTTTAATGAAAATTTAAAAGGTAAGAAATCAAGTCAAAATTTCATAGATCAAATTTATAATTTATTTCAAATAATTTTTAATTTTATAAATTCATCAAAAGAATTTTATTCGTTAGGTTTAGATTATCAGCAATTGACCAATAATAATCAATTGAATGAATTTGAACAAGAATTACCAGAAGTTAGAAAACAATTGAAAAACATTTTAAATAAATTATATCAAGATATATATAAACAACAATATGAACCTCAATTGCATAATCTAAAAGAAGATTTAAAACTAGACTTTGAATTGAGAGACTTAAGTAGAATAATTTAATGAAATAATGCTGTAGTGCTAGTATGCTACCAAAGCGAGTTGCTCTTCTTCTTCTTCTTCTTCTTCCTCCTCTTCTTCTTCTTCTTCTTCTTCTTCCTCTTCTTCTTAATAGAAGACAAGAGTTAGTTGTGTTTAATGTGTATAAAACTTGTGGGAACAAATTTAAAGTTTTTTGTTCATGTGACTTTGTTAAAAAAATAAATAATTATACCGTGGTACAGATTATGAAGATTCACTACCACATATTATACTAAACAGCCATGAACAACAAACACATATTATCCAATAGCCAAAGCAACTGCTTTTTTGATAACCAATATAAGTCATTTTAGCTCAGACAAGTTTTTTGAACAGACTTGGTGATAACTTTGGTATTATTACACACAAATTTTTTTTATCTTTTGCACTCTTTCCATTTTGTGATTTCTCCAGGTTTTTCGGTTCTTCGGTTTTTCTTTCTTTTTTTTTCTTCTTTTCTTTTCTTTGTTCTTTATTTCCAACGTGCAAAAGAATTGTAATTATATATTACATTCAATTTTCCTGATAATTCTTTTTGAAAAGTGTGTAATACAATGGACGAAGTGGACGCAGCAGTAGACTCAGTTTTAGTCGATAACGCCAAATCATTTATCTCCGGTGGGTTTGGTGGTATATGTGCCGTTTTATCTGGTCATCCTTTCGATTTGGTCAAAGTCAGATTACAAACAGGTGCTTATACTAGTTCAATCGAATGTGTCAAAGGTACAATCGCAAAAGATGGACTAATGGGATTATATAGAGGTGTTTTGCCTCCTTTAGTCGGGGTTACACCCATGTTTGCAGTTTCATTTTGGGGGTATGATGTTGGTAAAAAGTTGGTTGCCAGTTTTACTGGTAAAACCATTGAACAATTTAATATTAAAGATATTTCAGCTGCTGGGTTTTTTTCTGCTATTCCAACTACTTTAGTAGCTGCACCAATGGAAAGAGTCAAAGTTGTAATGCAAACACAACAAAATCCTCAAGGTATGGTGAAAACAGTTGGCGATATTTTAAAACAAGGTGGTGTTAAGTCGTTATTTAAAGGTACAATAGCTACCTTGGCCCGTGATGGTCCAGGCTCAGCTGTATATTTTGCCACTTATGAAGTTGTTAAAGAAAAATTATCTAAACCTGGTGAAACTTTATCAATTGGTCCAATTATGATTGCTGGTGGTATGGCTGGTGTTGGTATGTGGGTGTCGATTTTCCCAATAGATACAATTAAATCAACACAACAATCTTCAAATGTTTCAATCTCAATTGCTGAAGCTACAAGATCAATTTATAAAAAGGGGGGTATTAAGGGATTTTTCCCAGGTATTGGACCAGCATTAGCTAGATCTTTCCCTGCAAATGCCGCCACTTTCTTAGGTGTTGAAATTGCTAGAAATGCGTTAGATAAAGTTTTATAATCTAGTTGATTATTTGATTTAATTCCTTATTTATTCACTATTTATTCATAGTCCTTATTTATTCACTATTTATTCATATTCATTATTTATTTATTTATAAAATGTATAAAAGTTTTTCATTTGATTATTTGTATATAAATGTATACAATCGATACTCAAACCTTAGTCATATCATATACTTATTTGCAAAATTAACAAAATTTTCAACTACTTTATTTCTTTATTACCTTTTATATAATTAACTAAAATATACACAACAAACAGAATTTAGTGAAGACTGAAATGGACTGAAATATACATGTTTAAGAGTCATTAAAAGAGGAATTGGAAAATCAAAGATTAAAATAGAAATGTTTATTAAAGAAATTATTAGATTTTAAAATAATTAAAATTATAACAATTCTAATGGTGATCCTTGATTCAATTGTTGCACAATAATATGAAATATTGTCCGAAATGTAAATAACTTGTGTAAAAGGGGAGCCTCGGTGAGTCTTCAACCACAATTATAGTAAATTAAATTACAGAATAGATCCACGATTCAATTGATGCACAACTTCTGAAATAATAAATCACTTTAGTTTGGTAATGATAATGATTTTAATAAAATGTCCGATTCCAAATTAAATAACAACATTAGCATTTCCATTTTTTTATACCTTTGTACTTTTGTACCTTTATACCTTTATAACTTCATACCTTTATACCTTTATACCTTCATACCTTTATACCTTCATACCTTCATATCTTCATACCTTTAATCTTCATACCTTTCTACCTACCTTTCTACCTCTATATCTTCATACCTTCGTGCCTTCATACCTTTATACCTTCATACCTTCATACATTTATACCTTTATACCATTAAACTTTCACCATTTGGATTTGTTTTGTATTTGTATTTGCTTTGTATTTAGATTTTGCTTATATATATATTGATTATGATAAAAAGAGTGATTTCTAATTGAATAGATATCGTAAAGTAATTTATTTATACTTTTAATTATTGATCACGTGTAATTAGTCGTGTTGAATTACTAATTCTCTTCATATTCAACAGAAAAATTTTGATTGACTTCTGGTTCTTCTTCAACAACATTCATAAATTCTTCAGCAGCATCATTTTCTTCAACTTTTGATGATTGACCAAGATTGATAGCATCTTCAACAGAATCATTTTCATTGATTTCAGATTCTAGGTTACAATTGGTCCATTCTTCATTTGAATGTGGTTGTCTTGGACCTTTCGCATAGCCTTCTTTGATTCTTCCAATACGATCATGAATTTGTTGTATGACATCAAACCCATCAACTTTTTCTTGGTGTTGCTGTTGTGGTTGTTCATCTTTTTCATATTCAACGGAATCATTTTCATTGATTTCAGATTCTAGGTTACAATTGGTCCATTCTTCATTTGAATG
>JAJMBM010000230.1:6956-19397 GCA_030565325.1 Insectozyma coleopterorum
ATGTATTGTCGATGAGTGTTTATCAAAAAAAAAAAAAGAAAAGAAAAGAAAGAAAGAAAGGAATAGTTAGATAAGTAAAGGAATGATTGACTCAATGATGGGTTGGATGATGGAATGGAACGGATTGGATATGAATAAATGATAGTAAGATGGATAAAATATGAATAAGAATAAAAAATATAAAGATCTGAAACACTTGTTTTATTATTCACGAAAAGCCAAAAAAAATATTAACTACCTGTATTATCAACTATGTAATATATTATATAAGCAATTGAGTAATTGATGTTTTTTTTTTCACCCACGTTCTCAATCAAGATGTGCTATGCACATGTCAACCGTGTGTAATATACAAATAAACGGGGGAAAGTATATTGTGAATATATAAAACTATCTAATCTAATTCGCTACTATAAATGGCTGTAACATGGCTATTACTGGGGCTAAATTGGGCTGCCTGCATATTACAATTACAATTACAATTACCATTACAATAGATTACATTACAATTCACGTATTGAATTTCGTGTTATCAAAATTTAATACTCTACTAAAAGATGACAACAAAATGCAACCGACATCCATATAATAACAATCATTATAACTACTTTTGGATATATTGATAAGCCAGAAACAAACGTTGCGTTGAATTTCTTGTCAACCGTTATATCTTACCACGCGACACATCAACTACGAGAAGAGGGGAATATATATATATAACGTTATATATAATACTAGCTGGACATAAACAGTATGTGAAAGCGATGAGGTATGGTAGATATAATACATTGGGTTCGGCATTACTTACTATCTAGATAAGAAAATATATACACATCATAACTATAATATACTAACTATAACTAGTAAATAGTTACTAAGTAATTAGATACGTTGTCGCATTTAAATGCCATTTACAACTTCATCTATATATTCCAATAACATGAAAAATTAAATATAAAACTCAATTGATCTTTCAATTGTGCTTAGAAATTCAACCACATTATATTCATTTATTTCAACTATTACCTATTCAAATGTCAGATTATCAAAACAATTACGATACTAGTATGTAACTTTACGAAATGATAAAAGACTAAGTAAAGAAAAAAAAAAAAAAAAAAATAAAATAAAATAAAAACAAGAAAAAAATACATTGCATATATATTGATTTTACTAACATTGCTTCATTATTATAGTTGATTATAAATTTCATCCAAATAAAAATTGCACAATTATAGCGGCACCGTTCTCAGGTGGACAACCAAAAGGTGGAGTTGAATTAGGTCCAGAATACATTTTAAATGCTGGATTTCAAAAGCAATTGATTAATTTAGGTTGGCAAACTGATGTATCACATCCTTTAAAATCGACTGAGAATGATGATAATGATCATCATCAATTCGAATCTAAAAAATCAAATGAAAAAGATCAATATGGTGTTAAAAATTCGAAAATTGTAAGTCAATGTTGTAAGATTTTATATGATTCAGTTTATGATACTTTGAAAAATGATAGTTTCCCAATTACAATTGGCGGAGATCACTCAGTTGGCACTGCTACTTGTGGTGCGACTTTAAAATATAACCCCGAAACATGTATCGTATGGGTTGATGCTCATGCTGATATTAATTCACCAAAAACTTCCCAATCCGGCAATTTACATGGTTGTCCCTTAAGCTTTTTAATTGGTATTGATAAAGAATCTTATCCACCAGAATTCGAATGGATACCGCAATGTTTAAATCCAAATAAATTAGTTTACATCGGATTGAGAGATGTTGATGAAGGTGAAAAGAAAATTTTAAAACAATATAATATCCCTGCTTTCTCCATGTATCACATTGATAAATATGGGATTGGGAAAGTCGTTGAAATGGCTTTAGATAAAGTTAATCCAAATCGAGATTGTCCAATACATTTAAGTTATGATGTAGACGCAATAGATCCTTCATTCGTCCCTGCAACGGGTACAAGAGTCGAAGGTGGCTTGCTGTTAAGAGAAGGTTTATTCATAGCAGAGGAAATTGCCCAAACTGGATTACTACAATCTTTAGATATTGTAGAAACAAACCCATTGTTGGCAGAAACTGAAGAACATGTTTTAGATACCGTCTCAGCAGCATGTGCCATTGGTAGATGTGCATTAGGGCAAACTCTAGTATAAAAATATACAACAATATTTTTCCATTCTACTTCGATTCACATTCTCTTGTAAAAGAAAATAATTTTTTTCAAAGTTTATGACAATATACTTATGTGACCCTTATAGACACTATGCACGTTTTAATACATTGGGATACACTTTTTTTTTTACTAAAATTTCGTGAATTAAACAAAATAAGCATTTGCTATAATTTTTGTTTGGATATTGTTTATTGCAATAAATCGATGGTTTTAGATAAAGTATTCTATGACATAATTGTACCTTATGAGTTTCTCCTAATGTTCCTGGGTAGTTCCATTTTAATTTCTTTTGAAGTTTCCAGTATTCAAGTGACTTGTATATATATATATATATATTATCACTAATATTTTTTTGATCTGATTAGCATAACATTTTTTTTTTGGAAACCGTGTGGGGTGATAAGTAATAACCTCATAACACTATTTCAGTTAATTATGAAAATTGAGAAAGATAACGATTATTTAATTACATTACTTTTCCAAAATTTGATACTAAACAAATATAATGGCATTTCTAGCAAAAACGTGCTATATTATTCCAAATCCTCTTAAAATGTTTTGAAAAGTTATCTATACAAAACCAAAATTGTACAATAACACTCATACTGATATTCTATCTTTTCTAACTTTACGTTATTTCCACATTATTTTTTCCAATTAATTCTATTACTGTTGGCGCTTCCGTATAATTTTGCAGCCAGAATCATGTCCTGCATAAACAATTTGTGTTTATTTTCGCATTGCCATATATCGACAAATTTTAGTGCTATACTGTTTCAACTTCTACAGATGGATAATATATAAACCAAATTATAACCATTGAAATTAATGATGATGCTATTCTGGTTGTTATTAATCCCAGATGTACTACAGACAATGATTAATAATAGAATACCATCATCCAAAGTTCATTGAACACGCAATTGAAATTATATTTCATAATTATTATTTTTTATATTGCTTGGAGAAAAGTTGCTTTGCCCCCCCCTCCTTACTCCAAATGTTATCTATATATATTTATATCCCTCATTCCGATTGAACATTTATTTATTCTATCAATTTTTCAATGTCTTCTGTTATTGCTTCAAATGTTCCATCTTCAGTCTCCACTGATAAAGTTCGTGATTTTTTTTCATTCTGTGGCAAAATTCAAGATTTGATCCTACTTGAAGATAATGGCAAATTTAAATCTTTCACGGTATTATTTTCAAATGAGAAGGCCGTTTCAACTGCTTTATTATTGAATGATGCAGAATTAGATAATCAATTTATTAAAGTTGAACAAGGTGAACCAGGAGATACTGGTAAAACTGGTCTCATTGCTTCAGATATCCCTGGTGTTCAATCTAAATCAGATCATGATGACGTGGATCAAGAAGATAAACCCAAATATGCAATTTTTGCTCAATTATTAGCTGATGGATATGTTTTAGGTGACCCTATTATTGAAAAAGGTATTGACTTTGATAAAAGAAATGGTATTAGCCACCAATTTCAATCATTTATTAATAATTTGGATAACAAGTATATTCATTCAGAGGATCCAGAATCAAAAGTTAATCAACAATTAAAAAATTTAAATGAATCTTACAATAAACTGTCGTTGGCAAAATATTTTGATGCTGCTGCTAAATCTTCAATTGGTATCAAAATCAATCAATATTATCAAAAATTTTCAAATGATGTTAAAGATGTTCATGAAGAAGCGAAAAGGTTAGCAGCAATTAAATTGGAAGAAAGAGAAAAAGAAGAAAAATCAGTACCTGCAACTACAACAAATTAAAGTGGGTATAATGTTTGATTTTGATGGGTGTATTTAGTTTAATTATTGGACAAAGAAAAATAACCGAGAAACAATATACAAAATGTTTTAATTAGATCTAAGTCTATTATCTTACTTTCCTATGCTTTTATATAATGGTATACTCCACAAATCGGAATCGTTACCCGGTTTGTAAAAATATTTCAATTTTTATATAAACTATTGGTTTTCAAATTATAAGAATTTAAATTTATTATCAAAACATTTGGTAATTTGTTTAAATTTAATTTTATTGAAAAGAAAAAGTTACAAGAAAAAGAAATAATTTTTTCAACTCTTATTTAATTGGATTGTTGGATTATAATATTAAGTAATTAATCAAACTTGAATCACTTGCACCATCTTGTATAAATATATTTTATTCTCTTGTATCTAAATCATCAATTTCATAAACTCTAGCATCTTCAAACTTGAGCTAGAAACGTTATGGTACAACAAATTCATATAATTTTCATCATAATTGCATTATCAAAGTAGCATCTTTCAACGATTCACTACTGATACATAATAGTAGTAACATTATAACTTCACAATCTCTTCATCATAATTTAAATCTACGGTGGTATCTCTCAATAATTCATTACTTGTATTTTTATCATTTTTGTATTATCAGTTGCGGCCAAATTTATAACTTCTTAGAATATCATTCAATTCTTGTTCATATTTCCGCTTCTTATCATCATCATCATCATCACCTTTTCCATAAGAATCATAATTTTCATTTACTACAATGACTTCACTATTCATTCTTTATTAATTTTTCTATTTGAGAAAAGTTGTTTTATATGTGGTCGATGACGATATTTGTTTTGAATATTGAGTTTTGATGATGTTGTTTGTGCATCGTCAGTGGTCGATGACGAGGTTGTAGCAGCATCGAGGCATTGATCTAATAATTTTCTCTGTTCTAATTCGACTATTTCAATCGCTCTTTGAAGAATGTTATCTTCAATTCTTCTCTTAATTTCGTTTTCTCTTCGCATTCTCTGATAACGTCTTTTAGCTAATTCGAATTGATAATGGCCTTCAAACGCTAGAATCAATTTCTCGTTCTGATCATTATCAAAATTACTAGTAATATTTATGATGTCAATTATTAATCTTGGTTCACTCATGATTGCTTGTACTTGTTGTTTGTTTTTCTAAACAAAATTTTTTGTTTGTGCACAAATTATAACATTTTGCAACCGCCGAAAAAAACAACAATCAATTGGTAGTGATTGAACAAACAACTTTTATTTTAGAAATCAACAATTACCACCCAGAAAGATTATAAATATTAATGAAATCATGTAATACAAACAAAATCACAAGGCTTGTATCCACAAAATAAAGGTAAAGTTTGAAACTAGGGTAACATTTGATCAAAAGTTTGTCTCAGAAATCTCAATATCATAATAAGCAATATATTTTCTTTAAAAATACTTGAATTGATTGAAATCAATAAATAATCATTCATAATACATGCTTAACCCATTTGAAATTATCAATAACTTGGTAATCATTGTTTAAGAATGAATCTGCCATTATAGGAAAAATTACAGTCAGCTTAACTGTAAGCATAACAAAATAAATAGCATCTAATTAATTCTTGACATATTTGACGACTACCAATTTCTTTAACATAATCTATTTAAATTTGAAACAATAGTAAAGGATAATACCCAATAATGAGCAATGTTAATCAATTCTAACGCTGTATTTCGAATTTGACATTTCTCTCGATAAAATTATGTAAAAACATTCTTTATTAAAGTTATAAAAATTAAATAATAAATAGTAGTTAAAATTGATTGATCCAATCTTAATGATTCACTTTATATAAATGTTTAGTATATCAACTTGCCCAACTAATTAGCTTTTCTTCTAGTTATTCTTATATAATAGTTACAGCCATTGTAGTATTTGAATAGTCTGACATTATACAAAGCACACATACTTAAATAGTAGTAGTGACTCTATTGATTTTCAACAATTATTAATTAAATTATAATACTTCATTTGGAACCATTTTCAATCAAACAATAGTTGAACTTATACATTCATCTTTCTTTCAATTCTGACAAAGATAAATCACTTTGTTCTATCAACTGTGTATTTTAATTCAAATGATTAATCTGTTCTTTAAGTTTTGATATTGTTGGATATGAGTTCAATTTTTCAATTTGTTATCTTAAGCGGTAGTGCGAGCGGTGTAAGAAATGATCGCTACCTATTGCGAATTTTAATTTACGTAAATGGCACTTTTAATGCTAACCCCACACAATAATAACCCATTTTCCCTTGTACATTCTTTTCACGTTTTTGTTATATTTTATAATGTCATCAGCAGTTCCATCAATTGTATCAGTAAGTGCAGTAGATGATCAGATTGAAATAAAATGGTCAAATAATATTATTTCAAAGTATCATAGTATTTGGCTTAGAGATAATTGTCATTGTTCCAATTGTTATTATTCAATTACGAAGCAAAGATTATCAAATTCTTCAAAAATTGATTTAACTATTAAAACAAAAGAAATTGATCTTAAAGATAATAATAATAGATTGCAAATTATTTGGAACGAAAAAAATATCAAAGATGTTTACGATTCACACGAGTCAAATTTTGAATGTAATTGGCTTTATGTTCATTCTTATAATCCAAGATTAATACCGCTAAATTTAAAATTAAATGATCCAAAACAATTAATGAAACAGAAATTATGGCAAGTTAAAGATATAAAAAAAGATTTACCACAAGTTGAATATAAAAATATAATGAATTCAATTAATGAATTGGAAATTTTAGATTGGTGTTTAAAAATTCATCAATTTGGATTCTGTTTAATTAATAACGTACCTATAACACCAAAAGATACTGAGAAATTATGTGAAAAATTAAATTATATTAAATCTACACATTATGGTAAGTTTTGGGATTTTAGTTCAGATTTATCTAAAAAAGATACCGCGTATACAAACTTTGATATTGATTTACATACAGATGGAACTTATTGGTCGAATTCACCAGGATTGCAATTATTTCACTTATTATATCACGACGGAGATGGTGGTATAACCTCCCTAGTTGATTCATTTAAATGTGCAGAATTATTAAAACTGAAATCGGTTCAAAGTTATCAAATATTGTCTAAAATTCCCATTCCAGCACATTCTGCAGGTGAACCAGATATTTGTATACAACAAGATATTCCAAAGCCTACTTTCAACCACGATTTAGATGGTGATTTAATTCAAGTTAGATGGAATCCGTCAGATCGTTCAACTATGGATTCTTGGAAAGATCCAAATGACGTGCCCAAATTTTACAAAGCATTAAAAGATTGGTATGAAATTATAAATGATGATGAAAATAAATTGTACCATCAATTAAAACCTGGTCAATGTTTAATCTTCGATAATTGGAGAATTTTCCATCTGAGATCACAATTTACTGGTAAAAGAAGATTATGTGGTGCTTATTTCGAAAGAGATGATTTTATACTGAAATTAAAAATTTTGGCACTAGGAAGAAAAAGTGTTTTAGAAAGTATATAAATGTATTGATTTGGAAATTTAATATATTATTTTTAAAATTTTAAAATGAATTCATCAAATCTTTTCTGTATCATTTCAAAAATGACTTTATCAGAATCTCATAGACATTCAACTGAATAACAGTTATCGAAACTTTGTCCCATAAGTTGATTTTGTTATTAAATACGAAATCGAAAGGCAATAATTATTCAATTGTTACCATTGTTTCAGAAAATTCATCACTAAAACTGTATTTGAAACTTTTGGGAACTCCAATGAGTAATTAATTTTCAGAAGTTTATCTAAGGGTTAATATATATTGTCATGGTATTGACAGAATGAACGGTATATCAAGGAAGAGCTTTAAAAGAATTTAATTTATCACCTCAAAAAAAATAGGGTGTGTTAATTTGATTCACCGTCAAATTTATAAGTTTATCAAGCTGTTATGGGACCTCATGAAAGATTGATGGGTTTGGTTACCAAAAAATTACACCAGTTTCAACTTTTAAGTAGGCCTTACAGAGTTGATTTTAGAAACTGTTTTAAACTATTATGAAATGTTGCAAAAGCCTGCTACTTAAAATAAAACATATTTGAATTTTATTTATTTCGTACATTTGACGTTTTGTTTTGTTTCGAAATTTCGTGAATTGAATTCTATAAATTATTTCTTACTTTCATTTTATAGTTAATAAAAATTAATCACTATTCGCATTCTAATTTTAACCGCCAAGTTTAATTGTCAATTTATAGTTTATAATGTTTGTGTTTAATTCCCAAGAAACATATCACCATGCAATAACTGATGAAATTAAAGAAGAGTTAGAAAATATCACCCAAGAAGTAATTACAATGAGACATGAAGCCAAATTACAATTATCTGCAATGAAAGAAAAATCAATTGAACAAATCAATCAATCAAATGAACAAACAGAAACACAAATTAAAATATTAGAGAATGAAACAAATAAACATTTGGTTAAATTGCAAGATTTTACAAACTTACAATTAGATCAGCTTAAAGGAGAAAATTTTAAATCAGCACACATTATATTGAAACAACAATTGGCAAATACAAAAATGAATCAAAAGGTAAATAGACAACAAATCGAGTTAAACCAAGATATAAACATATTAGAACAAGATTATAAACATATTACTGCACAATTAAAACAAATTAATTTAAAAATAGATAATTTAGATACAAAATCAAGTGTATCATTAACTACAAATGATACGGATAAAAAATTGGATAGGTTTAATAAAGCAACTGAATCAAAAACAAAAAAAAAAAAAAAAGGATCAAACCGTCTCAACAACAAATTCCAACAGACGTAGCAATAAATAAGAATAGTTAGGTATTAAGAACAATTAATAATCAAAAAAAAACACTCAAACGATTTATATTCAAATTTGAGGGCTTGAATAATAGAGCTCTATAAGTCTAATAATTAAATTTAATCCGTTATCAAATGAATATGAAGAATATAATAATATATAAAAGATATGAAGATATTAGAAAAAATTAAATTGTGTATTTATATTCCTATATAATAATATCTATAGTTAAAGTAAGTAAAAATAAAAGAGCCGCCAACCTAGTATTGTTTGTTGGGAGCTGATAATATTCTGAACAAAATAGTCAACAGATTAACCCAAATTAACCGCGAACATAGAGACTCAGTTCATAATAAAAAATGAACTATACACCAAATGTAATGTAATAAAGATATAAATGAATATTATCTCTACAATTACAATAGAAGGGGTGGAATATTAATCTATTCCTAAGTATTATTCTTTGATTAGTCTTAAATCATCTTAACTCAAATTATTAACTATGAAGTGAAAACTTAAAGATCATATGTTATATCACCAATTTATTTATCTCACTCACAAAATTAACTTTGTTACTAGATATAATAATACAGAATACACTATTTTAAATCAAACATCTTTTATTAGTTGATGTAACAAAGAACTGTAAAAAAAAAAAAAAAGGTTCTGGGAATACTGATTAACGTCCTTTTTATATAAAAATTGGAATTTTATCCCAATCCCATGGGTCATTAAATCTCAAACCTATATCTAATTTTAAAATTTCTTCAATATCTTCTTTTGATAATTTAAAATCATTAATATTTAAATTTTGAGCTAATCTTTTAGGATTATTAGATTTTGGTATAACTGCAATACCTCTTTGTGTAGCCCATCTTAATAAAATTTGAGCTGATGCTTTATTATATTTGCTTGCAATTGATTTTATAGTATTATGATCAAATAAAGTTGGCGTTTCTTTTGCCTTTTTAAAATCCAATTCAAGAAATGATTGAGGTCCAAATGAAGAATATGCAGTAATTGCAATATCTTGACTTTGAACCCATTCAATTAATCTTGATTGTTGTAAATAAGGGTGATGTTCAATTTGCAAAACAGCAGGTTTGATCCTTGCACCTCTTAATAAATCATAAATTAATCCACCATTAAAATTTGAAATACCAATTGATTTAATTTTACCCTTATCAACTAATTTTTCAAGTGCTTTCCAAGTATCTAATAATGGAACATTTTCATAATGAAATTTATCACCATCACCACAATAAAAACCAGGTGGATATTTTTCTTCAATTGGAATAAATTTAAATGAAATTGGAAAATGTATATAAAACAAATCTAAATAATCAACATTTAAGTCACTTAATGTTTTATTTAAAGCTAATTCAACATTTTTGGGATCATGGTATGAATTCCATAATTTTGAAACAATAAATAGATCTTCTCTTTTAACAATGCCTTCTTTAATAGCTTTGTTTATACCTTGACCAACTTGAATTTCATTACCATAGTCTTGAGCACCATCAAATAATCTATAACCTTCTTTTATAGCATTATAGATTTGTTCACTTGCAGTATTTTCATCTAATTTCCAACAGCCAAATCCAATTTGTGGCATTGAATAACCTGAATTTAATTTGATACAATCAACCATGATTAAAGATGTGGATAAATATATGAAAAGCAAAAAAAAAAAAAAAAAAAAAAAAATAGGAAATATTTTAAGAACAAAAAAAAAAAAAAAAAAAAAATGAAATATGGGGGAGTGGAGGATTAAACATGGAGAAGCACATAAAATATAATAAATTGAAGAAGAAATTCATTGACTGATTATAAAATTATTACCGTGTATTTTATCAATTGTATGTTTTACATTTATACAATATGTAGTAAAGTAATTGATTGAAGATCGTTAATTGTTTGGTTTGACTATTTAATTCAATCCCATCTTTATCCAGTCATTGAATCAAAATCTACTATTAGATCTCAAGAGTATTAAGTGTTTTTTTTTTTTTTCAATACGAATATACAAATCCCACTGTCATTGATTTACTAATATTTTTTATAGCCAGTTGAAACTTAAAATGGACGGAAATGAAAGAATACCATTTATTGTTTTTTCGATGCTATTTTTTATGATTTGAATTTACTAATTCACAATGTAAGAAGTAATCAATATGTTTACTGTATTGGGATATTCGCTGATTTACCCTATGAAGAATGCCGAAAGTTTTATACATATTTGTTAGACTTGATATTTTATTTTATAAATAATAATGAAAATAGATATATATATATATTCAATCAGAAACAGTTCAAAGTCAATTATTCTTCTTTTATCATCTAGGGAAATAATCGTCCTATGTATATTTTCACATCGATTTTCTCAATTATCAGCTATTCAATGACAGGAACATGTAACTATCAATAGGTATATATATTATTATGAAATAAACATTAAGACACTATTAACCTTACATGGAGGTCCCTACCATCAGGAGCATTACACTTTCACCGCGCAAGCTTTTTCCGAGCGTTATTTGGATTAATTACCTTATATTTGTATGTCAAACCGGAAATTTTTGATTCATTAATTGTTCATGTTAGACCCAGTTCCTTACATTAACAAATTATTTAGTCGTAAAGTTATTTCAGATTTAGAATACTGCAATGTCACCACAGCTTTAGTATTAAGAAAACAGTCATGCACTTTTTCAAGATTTATTTATAGATTGTTTTAGAGTTATAGGTCTGATCGAACTTGACGATGCAGCACCTGCTTGGTTTTCCACGGTAAGTACTACCCTTGAATTAATATTCAAAAATTGGTATAGATTTTACAATAATTGTCCCAAGTGGATTTACTCAATCATGTTGTTTGGAATCATTACTTTACTTACTGCCGTTTTCAACATTATTATTAAAATCCCATTTAAATATTTTCGTCAAAGACCTAAATCTAATTAAAGTCCAAGTTGAAGGCTTCTCCATAATTATAGAAGTTGTTAAAGATTTATCTAACCAAAATTATAATCATAGAATCAGCACATCATCAGTATCGCAACAATTTTTATTTTTACCAAAAGTTATGTACTTTCAGTAAGTTGCGGAGCATTAACTTCCAAAAAAATAAGTTAGACAGTAAAAATTTCAAATGTTTGAATGAAAATGACAAAAAATCACAGCGATAAAGAGAACTGCCCCCAGTAACCAAATATCGGCGCTTACCCCACAAGTATTGGCAAACATTATATCTGACTTGTCATGTAATCAATTCAGGATCAAAAGAGTATTTTATAACGACTCATGTTTATATATAACATAGTTACGTTCGGAAATTGAGTATTATAGAAATCCCGTCTAGGTGTATAATTTCTAATGGTTGCTAGTTTCAAGATAGATTTTGATAATAAAAGAATTTGATTTTATAGAGAAGAACACCCGATGGTTATATCTTTACGATAAACCATTTAATTCTACAGAGTGCATTTATGCATTACATGAATACACATTCTAAACAGTTTATATATTCATTATTTAATTTGTAATTGACTATTTCTGTTTTTTTTTTTTTTTTT
>JAJMBM010000231.1:0-19248 GCA_030565325.1 Insectozyma coleopterorum
TTCACAATCTTATTTTGTTTTCAATTGTGGTTGATTGTTAATTAAAATCAAGAATTGGATTTGGGTAAGGAGTATAAAAAAACTAGAAAATTCAAAAAAATCAAAAAAAAAAATTATAATTATTATTCATGAATCATTATCTTCTTTTATATTCAATTGTGGTTGATTGTTTATTAAAATCAAGGTTTGGTTTTGGATAACTTCATAGATTAACTTGATTCAGTTTTTGTTGTTACTGTTGATAGTTAATGTATATCTTTTATCTCTGTTAAAAATTCTTAAATATTCGATACTCTAAATTTATCTCTATTTTAGAAAATTACTTACATTTCAGACAATACTTCATATCATTGTGCAACAATTGAATTCTGGATCACTATTAGAATTGTTATAATTTTAATTATTTAAAAATCTAATTTGTAAACATTGCTATTTCAATCTTCCATTCTCTAATTCCTCTTTTAATGACTCTTAAACATGCATATTTACAATCAATTTTTATTTTGTTAGATTGAAATCTTTAAATATTGGAAAATAACTCTTTAAAAGCAAAGCAAATATGCTCTACCGTTTGTTTCAACACTCTAGTAAAAGATTCGTTTGTATTTAATTTATGTAAAAAATATCATTACATCCTTTCCAACCATAAGAATGATTTTCGTTAAATTTAATTAAATCATCTTAAACGCTAGAACAACTAAATAATGCTATTCCAGGTCAAATGGGATACCTTGTACAGAACTCGTCAAAGAAGGTTGCGAAGCCAGTGAAGCGTAAACCCAAAGTCTCCTTATATCGGTCAACTCAAAAACGAAATTAATATAGTGCTTCATTATGGTGATCCCTCCTTCACAACATTAACTAAGAAATATAAACGTTGGACGCAAGAAAAACAATCAAACAATCAACGATTATTCAACAATGAAGACCAAATTTAACTCAGCTAAAGCTGTTTGTAATCTTTTCTGTAAAGAATATACTTCAATGAAGAAAGTCAATTCGTTGATGGTATACTTTAAGTAGTTATTTAATGCAGTGAACATTAAAAGAATTGATACAGAAAAACAATTTCAGTGCTCAAATTGGTTCATTATCAGCTCTTATAAATTATTGACTTAACATTCTATAATTCTACTTATCAAAGTCAAAGTCGATTATTAGTAATAGGAATATGAAACAGAATAATATAACATATTTGGAGCACCTGGTAGCAAATAAAAAGTGCTATTTTAGTATATCGTGCAACAATAACTAAAAAATGTTTATCGCTTTGTTATCTCACTGTCTATCAATCTGCCTATCAATGTTGATTACATAATAGATTACTATATTATATATATATTTTTTTTTGTCAACTTTTAGATATTTCATGAATGGCATCCCATTTTAATATAATTTCAACGAATTAGAAGAAACACATAATCATATTTCAATACAAAGACAAACATAATAGTGCACAATACATTCAATTGATTTTCAATTACATTGCTATAAATTTTCATTCACTATTATCTTTTTTTTTCCCAACTTTTTTGAATGAATTAATTTTTCATATTTGCAACAATACAACATGATTACACCAATAATGGATGGCAGTTCAGATATTCCAAATTCAAATTCAAATTCGAGATCATCTTCAATATCATCAATCAATAGATTATCTAATCCCTCTTCAATATCTACTAGTGGATTATATCATGATAATTGGGTTCAAATGGATGATGGATTAACTAAATCTTTATATATTAATGAATCTTCTTCGAATGATTTAAAACTTAAGTTGATTTATGAAACGATTGATAAATATCAAAAAGAAGAAGAAGAAGAGGAGGAGGAGGAGGAGAAGGATAATATTCAATTATTGATTGAATTAGCTAGATCTAGCGATGGATTAATTATTAATGAATTGCGACGTATAATATGGCCAATATTATTGAAAATTGATAATGAGAAAAAGGAAGCAAATAGTGGTGGTTTATTTTCCGACGATGGGAATTTATTGGCTGAATTGAATAATATTGACTTATTACCCCATAAAGACGAAGAACAAGTTAAATTAGATGTAGATAGGTCATTTACATTATTTAATCATATCCAATCAATAAAACTTTCAAATTCATATTCAAATATACTAAGCAAATCAGATATGAAAAATATTAAGAATAAATTATTTAATTTAATAATTAAAGTTTTGAGAAAATATCCAAGTTTGAATTATTATCAAGGATATCATGACATTTCAAGTATAGTTTTATTAGTTTGTTATGAAATTGACATTAATGAGTTTAATGAAACATTGGCATTTAAAATATTAGAAAAAATAACGTTGTATCATTTAAGAGATTTTATGATTTTTGATATAAAATTAACTATTGATCATTTAAGATTGATACCTACATTATTAGAAATTTTAGACTTTGAAATTTTTAAATTAATTAAATCTAATTCAATTTCTTATTTATCAACAAATGGAATTTTTTTTGATTATGATTTCAACCAAGGAATTTCAAGTTTAATTACAATTTATTCACATGATATAAATAATTTATCACAAATTTTAACAATATGGGATTTTGTATTCAGTTACAATTCAATAATTATAAATATTTACATCTATGTAGCAAGTTTATTAATCTTAAAATCTAAAATTTGGAAAGAATTAAATATCCAAGATGGTGATTATTCAGTTGACTCTTCATTATTACATAAAGTAATTTCACCAAGTCATTTGTATGAAAACTTATCAAATACTACTTTAAATCAAATTTTAAATAAAGCAAAATATCTAATTGAAAATTTTGAATTTAAAACCCTACAAAATTGTAATTCAACTTGGAACAAATGGTTTGTAGAGTATAATAATAAATCTGTATTATGCAATACTTCAAATTTGAACAATGCAATTGAATTAGATATTTATACAAATGATAAACTTTCCAAATTGATTCAAATTCAAGATGAACAAATATCAAAACAAATTAAAGACGAATTGAAACATGAAGAAAATATATATCAAGAAATTATGGAAAATTCACTAGAGACATTAAATGACGAAAGCGAGAACAATTCATTATCTTCATCATTAACATTAACTTCATCATCGATTTATAAATTAACCTCAAATACAATATTTAAAAAAATATTTACTAAAAAGAATAAGGAAAATAAATCAAATTTAAATGTTTGGAGAAATTTTTATAGATTAAGTTTAACAATTGGTGTTATTGGATTTGTATTGCATTTTTTAATTAAAGATGAACTTCAAAATATAACATTTATAAATAATTTGAATAAAATAATAAAGAATGGTTTAAATTTTTTTAAAATTGATCAAATTAAAATCTTCAATGTTTTGGGAAATGTTGGGTTAGGTAATTTACAAAATAAAATTTATAACTTAAATTAATAAATGAATGAAATTATTTATTATTCTCTTGATAAATTTGATTTTATATTTACTTTTGAATTTCCAAATTACAGTCAAGAGTATCATCATTACTTGGTGTTTAAATTCTACACTAAAATGATATATTTTGTGGTTTTAATAATATTATTATAATTCCTAATCAAAGTCTATTTCATAAATTAATACCGTATCTGTATAATTTCCATGACCCCAGCCTCTATAACCATTTGAACTAACCATAAATCTACCAGTTTGATCAACGTATAATTGGGATAACATACCACCATGATGACCAGGTATTAATAAGAACGGAGTTGCTTGTTTTTTTGAATTTATCGAATTATTATTTAAATCATCATATAACTTTAGATTATATAATCTTATATTATCATTTGAACCACATAATAAAAAATCATCATTTGGCATTGTTGATAATGCACTTACTGGACCACTTAATTTTGGAAATTGTAATAATTTTGAAACGTTTGGTATATTTTTTGTATTTTTTTTAATTGGATTTTTAATTGAAATCTCTTCAACAGTACCATTTCTTCTTCCAGCATAAATGAATTCTCCATTATTTGACCAAGTTGATGACATACACCAAGGTGGTGTATTTTCTGATATACCTAACTTTATAACTGGTTTATCTAATCTCGTATCCCATAAATTTATTGTCCCATCTATATTTGATGACATAAAGATATTATCACTAGAATAAGTTTTTGATTGTGCTCCGTTGGTGTTTTTAGGTTTATCTTGATTTTCCAATTCTTTATTCGAAAAATCTTTACTTTTCTCGTTATCTTCATCACCGAAAAGTGAATCAATATCATCATCATCATCATCATCATCATTATTATTATCTTTTGATTCTTCTTTTGACTCTTGTGTTTCTGTTTCATTTTCAGTATTTTCTTGGGTTATAGTTAAATCGGTTAAACCTATAGGTCGATATTGAATATTTGAAATTTGACCAGACGAACCGGTATAATTTGTTATTATATTACCAGAATTTAAATCCCATAATTTAATTGTTTTATCCCATGAACCAGTTAAAAATTTATCTTGATTTTCATTTAATTTTATCACTGATATTGCATCTTTATGACCTTTATCATATTTTGAATTATCTTTTACATAATGATGAAAATAATGATGAATTGAACCTTCATTATATCTCATTGTATATAATGAAATCCCACCACTTAATAAACCAGATAAACACCAAAAGCCATTTTTTTCAACATCTAATGCATAAACTGGATTGATTTTTGGTTCATAACTAACTGACCCAGTTGAAAAATCTGAATCTTTTAATTTCAGATTCAACTTCATCAATTGTTTCCTTGTCATTGGTTGTTCATTTTCCCAATAGGAACATATTACACCGGCATTAGTGATTGAATCGGATAAATTATGTTTTTGAGCCATTGTTAATGGACATTTTCCTTGAATTGATGCGATAAAATCATATTTCCTTATAAATCCATCTTCTCCACCCGTCAATATCCATTTGGGACCTTGTGTGAATGCCATTATATGACATTGTGTCGAATAAGGTATTGCAACTTGGGGTATTATATCGAACTCAGTAACATTTTTGGCTCTATTAATTATCTGTTTACGAAATTTTGTAGTTTCATCAGCTTCTTCTTCATCTTTCTCTTTAATTTCTATTGATGAACCTTCTTTTTCCTCTCCTGGTTCTTTTCTTTCTTCTTGATCTATTATTATTGAATCTTTATCTTTATTCTCTTCCATTTTTGATTCATTACTTTGTATTGAATTTTCTATTGAATTTTCTACTGAATTTTCTATTGCATTTTCTAATTGTCGGTCTTGATTATTTGTTACACCATTTGATTGCTCGTTATTTTGATCTTGAATATTTTCATCACCTCCATTTTCTTCTTCTACTTCATCGTCATCATCATCATCATCATCATCTTCTTCCTCTTCCTCTTCATCCTCTTCCCCTTCTTCTTCATCATCCTCATCTCCTTCTTCGTCCTCTTCTTCGTCCATTTCCTCGTCATCATCTATTCCCATATTTTCATTATATTGTTTATTTTCATGATCTTCTTCTTGTACTTCATTTTGATCTTCATCAATTGAATAATCCCCAACTTGTTGTTGTTGTTGCTGCTGCTGTTCTTCTTCTTCATCATCTTCCATATCCTCATCTACATTGAAAATATCATCTTGTTCAATTGATGCCATAGTTGTATATATTTTTTAAATTGGTAGTGATTCCAATATATTTTTCATACTTCAAAATACTTTTTTTTGTGTCTCAAAAAAAAAAAAAAAATAAAAGGTAGAGAGAAGAATACACACCAATTAATTAATTAAACTGTTTCAATATGTAGGTATAATTTTAGGGGAAATAACTTATTGCCGATAAGGAGACTTGGAGTTTTTTGATTGAAATATAAACTTTATGAAAGATGTGGTGAGAATAGCAATCAATTAAACAACATACACATCACACATGTGAAGATGATTTTCAATATCAAGACTTACATTCTTCCCATTTAAATTTTTTTTTTCTTTTCTTCTTCGTGTTTCATTTAGTGAACAGAGCTGTTCATTATCATTAAGTGGGATTATCAAAGAAGTGCACTGTGTCATTGGTTGGGTGTTTGGATACAATGCTTTGCTGCATTTATATAGCT
The DNA here is from genome assembly GCA_030565325.1 of Insectozyma coleopterorum. Lineage (NCBI taxonomy): Eukaryota > Fungi > Ascomycota > Pichiomycetes > Serinales > Debaryomycetaceae > Insectozyma > Insectozyma coleopterorum. The sequence goes on from JAJMBM010000231.1 coordinate 6,085, forward strand.
GTTCTGGGCATTGTGCGGTGGACACCATCGGGGACTGTATTTACAGAATGAGAGTATATTCTACGGACAGGTTACACCTTTTTTTTTTTTTTGCCTACTGGGCTGTTTTTTTCTTTTTTTTTTCTAAGTTTGATGTTTCAGAAAAGTATTAGTTTAGCTTATTCGTTTATTGCTTCCTTTATTCATAAATCCAAGTGGCTAAAGTTGATTTATATTCGACCAATTCTTCTTTTTTAAACCATAAATTGATTTCTTTGTTTGCAGATTCAACAGAATCGGAGCCATGACAAACATTTCTACCCATATCAATAGCAAAGTCACCTCTGATGGTACCTGGAGCAGATTGCAATGGATTAGTAGCACCTAAAATTGTTCTACCTTGTTTAACAACGTCTTTACCTTCCCAAACAGTAGCTAAAACTGGACCTGATAACATGTATGATAACAATGATGGGAAAAATGGTTTATCTTGTAAATCTTCATAATGTTGTCTTAATAATGATTCAGTGGGTTGAACTAATTTGATTCCAACTAATTTATAACCCCTGTTTTCGAATCTGCTTAAAATTGAAGAAATCAATCCTCTTTGAACACCGTCAGGTTTAATAGCAATAAAAGTTCTTTCGTCAGACATTGGAGAATAATTGAATTGAATAAATTTTACTTGTGAATTTTGAAAAGAAAAATTTCAAAACGAAACAACGAATTAAAACAATTGAAAATTTATACGTGGAGGTGGAGCAAGGAGGAATTGAAAAATATGGGTGTGCGCATATAACAATAATTAATATTGCAACTGATTACACGAACAATTTGGGGTTAGGTGTGGCGGAATCAACGTCCATCCATCCATCCATCCGTCCATTTATTTATTCATTCATTCATTCATTCATTCATTCATTCATTCATTCAACATGGGTTGAGTGAAGATCCTAGAGTTATTTCCATTTTTTGACTCAATTGGTTGGAAAGGTTGAGATGGACATTGAGAAGTTGATTATCAAAGATCTAATAGATAAGAGATATATATTTCGAGTGAGTGATGAAAAAAATAGACAGATGAGAAATGTAGCTGTAGCTATAAGTTGAAATGTGAAAGAACAGGTATTACAAACTCGTCCAAATCTCTAAATTGATTGTTAAAATAGAAAAATTAATGTTTTTTCAAGTCGCGTTTAACTATAATATCAGAATTTGTATAAATTTCTTTACTCCAAAATATAATTACATTTGTGCAATTTTCAACATTTTATACATGTCTATTGCTTCTTCCATGCGTATTATTATTATTATTATTACTATCATTACTATTATTATCATTATTATCATTGTTATTATTATTCTTATTGTTGTTTTTGAAAAACAAAGGTGACAGTCAATCACCTCTATAAAAGTGAATTTATACCCACATATGTATGGTATAGTATTTAGAGTATATTAGATCCAACTGAGTAAGCATACGTCGTAATCAAATGTAGAGGTGTAAAAGAAGTGTTAAGATGAGAGAGTGTACAAAACTGGTAGCGACACAAATGATATAAAGCTAATAATTATTATTATATGTGAGTTAGTTAGTTAATTGGTTGCATGTTAAAGCTGGGACGATACACGTAAAAACACCAATTGAACTTTTGTGTCAATGTTTTTGTTTTTGTTTTTTTTTTTGATTTCGCATTTTTTTTTTTTTTTTCCGTTCACGTTACACGCCCCTTATTATTGTTAACAGTTGGCAACAGAGATCAACCATTGATATTGCTAGTAGTACCACTTTGATAAAATAGACAGAGTCAAGAGATTGTACTACTAGTTACACGTTGACTACATCAATATCATCCCCTTCTACTACGCTTTGTCATTGCTAGGTGTGTCATAAAAAAAAAAAATAAAAAAAGTGTCTCTCACTTTTATTTTTAGTTTTGCGTTTCTTCAGCATTTTCATTTTTCACCCGTCTCATAAATTTGTTTTTAGTTGATTTCATATTTTTTATTTTTTAATCAAAACTTTTGCTTGTTGCATTTTTTTATTCTTACAACCATTCACCATTCGTTCATTCATTCAACACACTCATTTAGATTAACCATACTCCTTTCTTTACCAACTAGCTTTCATTCTTTTTTTTATTCACCAAAATTGTCCTTCTTTCTGAATCATGGCAACTGTTGTTCAACACAGCTCCCAGTTTGAACTTCATCACAACAACAACAACAACAACAACAACAACAACACTGCTAATACCAATCGGTACAGTCAAACCTCTTCTGATTATCAATCTTCTATCAATGTTGATAAAGTCGTTCAATCAGTCACAAATGCTACAAAACGTTTATCGCAAATCTCAACAAATACAAATTCATCATCTAAAAAACGGAAATCGCAAAATAAAATAGGTCCTTGGAAATTGGGTAGAACTTTAGGTAGAGGCTCAACTGGTAGAGTTAGATTGGCCAAAAATATAAATACCGGTCAACTAGCAGCTGTTAAAATTGTACCAAAGTCAAACTTTAAAAAATTGGAAAATCCAAAGTATAAAAGAAAAGAAGATGACCAACTAGAAGATAACGATGATGATGATGATGAATTAGCAAACAGATTGCCTTATGGCATTGAGCGTGAAATTATTATAATGAAATTAATATCACATCCAAATATAATGGGGTTATACGACGTTTGGGAAAACAAAAATGATTTATATTTAATATTAGAATATATCGAAGGCGGAGAATTGTTTGATTATTTAATTAAAAAGGGTAAATTACAAGAATTTGAAGCATTAAATTATTTTAAACAAATTATCAATGGTATAAATTATTTACATCAATTTAATATTTGTCATCGAGATTTAAAACCAGAAAATTTATTATTGGATTTTAATAAAAACATTAAAATTGCTGATTTTGGTATGGCTGCTTTAGAAGTGAAGGAAAAATTACTCGAAACTTCATGTGGATCACCACATTATGCATCTCCAGAAATTGTATCGGGGAAAAATTATCATGGAGCTCCTTCTGATATTTGGTCATGTGGGATTATATTATTTGCATTACTAACTGGCCATTTACCATTTGATGACGAAAACATTAGAAAATTATTATTAAAAGTTCAAAGTGGGAAATTTTCATTACCTCATGATTTAAGTTGGGAAGCAAAAGATTTAATTACAAAAATGTTGAAAGTAGATCCAAATGAAAGAATTACAATTGATTCAATTATGATACATCCTTTATTAACTAAATATCCCGAACCTTCAACGTCATATAATCAAACTATAACTTTAGATTTAAAAAATTTAAATTTAAATCCAATTGAATCAATTGAATTTATCGATAAAGAAATTTTAAAAAATCTTTCAGTATTATTTCATAATTGTAATGAAAAGACAATAATTTCGAAATTATTATCAAATGATAAATGTCCAGAAAAGATGTTTTATTATCTATTGATGAAATATAGAAATGAACATATTTCAACATCAAATTCAATTTCAAATTCAAATGAAAGTTTAAAAAATTTAAATTCTTTAAATTCTTTAATTCCAAGATCTAAATCAATCGTGAAAACTATAATTACTGATAATACAACTGGTGAATCTCATGAATTTACAACTTTTGAAAAATTGAACAATTCATCTTCAATTTATTCAAATAGATCATTATTGAAATCAACAACAAAATCTAAATCAAATACTCCCTTAAGCATTCAACCCGTATTATCAAATATTACAAATAAATCCTATAATAATAATAGTAAACAATTTAAAGCATCAACTTCATTTAATAAAAAGAAGAAAACAACAAATATTTACAAAAATCGAAATTTATCATTAAAATCTTTGAAATCAAATTCAACTCCTTCTCCTTCTCCTTCCAAACCAATGATTGAATTACCAACATTAAATCCTCCAAATAAGCCAATTGAAGAACAACTAGCTGATAAATCTTTAATGAATTTTGAAGTTATGTTTGATCAAGTGTTTAATGAAAATCATCATGATAATAATAAAGAAAATTTAAATATTGTTACATATAAAAGAGGAAATTCTTTGAGAAACAGAGAGAGAGAATTAGCCGAACAAGTACGTTTAAGAAATGAAATTAGAGAAGAAAAATTACGTAAACAAGAAGAAGAAATTGAATTGAAATTAAAACAAGAACGAGAATTAATTCAATTGAAGAAATTAAAATTACAACAAGAAGAAAATCAATTAATTGAAAAACAAAAATTACAAGAAAGACAAAAAGCAGCACTTGAAAAGTTATACAAACGTCAAAGTAATAATGATTTCCAAGAATTTATTAATCAGAATCGTAGATCAATTACTGAACAACCTATTTCAAGATTAGACCCTAGAACTTCATTATTAAGAGCAAGAACTTTAGGTGCACCAAATAGATTAAACGATTCAAATAATTTAAATGAAAATACATCAAAAGTGTTACATAAATTAGGTATTGAAGTAACAGCCACCCAGCCTAAAAAATCATTTACAAGGGATTTTAAAACTTCAAGTTCGAAAAATTTATCAACAATTTTAAATTCAACTTCACGTAACTTCACATCTGAAATTAAAACTTCGAGTTCAAGAAATTTATCACAATTGTTGAAAAATGATAACGAAGAAACAAAACCGTTGAATTCCATAACATCTAAAAATTCATTAAATAAAAGACAGACTAGTCAACGTTCATATTACAAGTCTATGCTTAATGAGGATAATATTATTGAAGATAAAATAGAACCTAAAGATAACCAAGAAGAAATTGAAGAAATAAATGAAGAAGATAATTCAACAATGCCCTTGATTCCAAATCCAAGATTTTCAAGATTTTCTTTTGGTGGATTACTTGCGAAATCAAATACAATTGCAAATGAAGAAGGTGATATAACAATAATTAATCAAACTATGAATACTTCAAATACTGTAATTAGAAGATCAGAAAAATCAAATAATAAATCTCAATTTTTAGGTTTAGGTATAAAAGTTCGAGATGTAAAATCAATTTCTGAAGAAGATGAAAGAAAAGAATCCAATAATGATAATAATAATAATAATAATAATAATAATAATAATAATTTTGAAGATGATGATTTTGAAGATTTACATTCTAGTTCAACTGATGAGACAGAATATTCAAGTGTTTCATTAAATCAGCATAATACTACTAATAATCATTTAGATACCGAATTGTCAAATTTTGAAGTTATAAGTTCAAGAACTGCCCAAATTGGGAAATTGAGTAAACAACAACCAACAGTCGTAGATTCAAAAGAAACTTTAACTAAATCAATATCAAATCAAAATACATTTATAATTGAAAATCAATCGGATGAACAAAGAAGTTCTAGAAGTTCAAGAAGTTTAAGAAGTTCTACAAGTTCAAGAAGTTCATTTGAAGCAAGAATTAATGATGATGGGAATTATTCAATTGCTGAAGATTCAGATGACCAGGAACATCTGATTATTGCAAGAGGTTATGAAGAAGAAGAAGAAGAAGAAGAAGAAGAAGAAGAAGAAGATGATGAAGATGAAGAAAATAATAATTTGAAACATTCAACTGGTGTTTTCAGTCAAATACCCAGATCACCTAGAGTTCAAATGAATAATGAACAATTTATTGATATTGAAGAAATACCAAAACAAAAGAAAAAAGTATCAATAACTGAAGAATACGAAATAATTACAACACCACCTGAATTGGAAGAACCGAAGGTTGTTCATGAACCTGAACAATCATCATTATTTAGAAGATTATCATTAAATCCAAAAAGAGCACCACCACGGAATGAAACTAAAGAAGCTGAACCTCCACATAATAGATTTTCGATAACTTCAAAATCAAAAACAAATTCAAATTCAAATTCAAATAGTCCATCTAAAAGTAATTGGTTTAAGAAATTTTTTCAATCATTATCAACACCAAAAACCAAACAATCAAGTACGTTTCAGTATAATTCAAAGACTAAGGATGTTAAAATAATCGAAAGTAGATTAACTTCAAATGAACTAATTCGTGTTATAAAGAATCAATTAGAACTTAAAAAAATTGAAGGATCAATTACTAGTGTTGAAATTGATGAAGAGTTTGGATTAATTTCAGGAATCATACCTTCTAAATATTCAAATGGACGAAAATTAAAATTTAAAATTGAAGTTATCGATCTAATTAATTCATCATCTTTACATTTAATTAAAATCAAAGGTAATGATAAAGGATTTCAAAATTTAAATAATATTGTAACATATATAGTTAAACAAGAAGAAAAGAATAAAAACAAGTAATAATATATATTTAGTTTCTTAACGCTCTTAATCTTTCAGCCAATTTATCTTCTTTTTCTTCCGATATTGTCGTTGATTCAATTATTGGAGGAGATTTCAATTCTACATTTGTTGCATTTAAACCTTGTTTCATTTCAATACCAGCTTCATCGGCTACTTGACTTAATAATTCATCAACTTGATCTTGTGGAGTGGATAATGCGTTTATATTATTAGTGCTATTTTCATAATAATTAGTTGAAGAATCTAAATCTTCAAATTGATTTTCAAATTTATCCATAACTAAACTAATTCTCTCTAAATTCATGGTTTGTAATGCTTTGTCCATACCTTTTATGACATGTGTCATGTTACTAGTTACTAGTTTCATTGTGACTGCTGTTTGAACCCTACTTGCTACAGAGTCAATTCTTGAACTTAATTTTAATAAATTTATTCGTTCATTTTTTTTACGTATTGCATTTTGAGCATATAAAGAAGCAATATCGTTATTACCCTGATTCAAAGCTTTTTTGATCTTGGCTTTCTCAACCTGTTCTTCTTTACCTGCTTTTGCAGCCTGTCTAGACAATTGTTTCGCCGTGAATTTTAATTGAAATAATGATTGTTCTAAGCCGGACATTTAAAAAAGAAAAAAAAAAAAAAAAGTGTTGATAAAGAAAAACTCCATAATTATTTATTTTGTTTTTTCTAATGAGAATGTTGAATCATTAAATTACTCCATGTAGTAATAATATATGCTATATGTATCTTTTAGTTTGGATTTATGAAATTCCTAGTTATCATTTGGTTCAATGTTGATAGGTAGTATATATTTTAGTTTAATATGTATTAACTTGTATGGTTTTGATTATTTTCTTTTTCATGTCTTCTGCCCACGTGAAATTTGATAATTATTAACAATTTATAATAACCAATAAATTGTATATTAATTATTCAACCTATTGGTTTTTTTTTTTTTTTAACTAATGTTTAACTATTCAAATAACTATTCAAATCAAGAGGTTTTAGATTTAAATGATCAATTTAAAGATCCAAACCATCCCGCAAATTTAATTTGTGAGTTATGTAAATTGTTTTATAATAATAACTGGGTAACGGGTACGGGTGGCGGTATATCAATTAGAGATACAATTGATAAGAATTTAATTTATATTGCCCCGTCTGGAATTCAAAAAGAAAGACTTCAACCATGGGAAATGTTTTTAATCCAATTGAGTGATGAGAAACTACTCAAATCACCTAATGATATAAAATGTCAAGATTTATTACAATCTTTCAAGTATAAACCGAGTGCATGCACACCGTTATTTCTTTCTTGTTATAGATTAAGAGACGCGGGTGCTTGTATTCATACCCATTCGCAAAACGCAGTCATGATAACTTTATTATTCGAACATGAATTTAAAATAAGCCACATTGAACAAATCAAAGCGATACCAAATTTGAAACTAAACAATGGGAAGGTTGAAAAATTTGGTAATTTGGAATTCTACAATACTTTGACGATTCCGATTATTGAAAATACCCCACACGAGGAAGATCTAACTGATTCTTTACAAGATGCAATGAAAAAATATCCAAATACTTGTGCTGTTTTGGTTAAAAGACATGGTATTTATGTTTGGGGTGAAAATGTCTGGAAAGCAAAAATATATAATGAAGCAATTGATTATTTATTAGAATTGGGAATTAAAATGAAATTAAACAATATCCCACTAGTAAAAGACAAATAATGATAAGTTTTTTACTTTAGTGGATTTTTAGTAGTTTTCAATGGTGAACCTTTCAATTCCATCCAATTGATTTTATTATATAATATATTGTCGATCTCTCCAATACATACTACTTCATTACCTCTAATTATATATACTCCACATGGGATTTCTTGATTCTCCTCTTCTTTTCCATATATTATTCTTTCAATACATTGGGATAGTATTATATTTGTAGATCTATCATATCCTTCTAATATACCTTCAAAATACCTTGCATCGGATGTGATAACATGGACCTTTTCTAGTACATCTATAGTTAGTATTTATATATAATTTACTGTGGTTTCTTGTTGTACATACTAGTTATGAAATGATTAAGATCTGACATATAATTATAAGTTGATATTTTTCGTTTTTTTTTTTTTTTTTTGTTTTTGTTTTTTGGTCTCATATATGTGTTGCAAAAAAATATGGATATGAACAATATTAAAGATAATCAAGATTCAAGTGATATCGAAGATTTATTTCATTCGATCGAAGATGAGTCAATGACAACTGTTATGAATAGTAATTATAAGAAAAAAAAGAGGGTTTCTGATAAATTAATTGTTAGTGCTGCTAAATTGGAAATTGAATCGTGTACTATAAAACAACATATTAAGAACTCAATTGATTATTTAAATAAGTTCCCAATTGAAAAAATCGAGAGTATTAATGAACAATTGGAGACAATAAAACAAGATATTGAAATTGTAAAACGTTCCAATATTAAACAAGAGATTAAAAAGATTAATGAAAAGATTGATAATAAAGTAGATACTTGCGTTAAACAAATCGAAGAATCAATTGTGAATAATAATAATAATGATTTGAATAAGACGAATGAAATGCTAGACAACATTATTAAAAAACAAATTAGTATTGAAAATAATATAAATGATTTGAATAAGACGAACGAAATGCTAGAGAACATTTTTAACAAACAAATTAGTATTGAAAATAATATACATGAATTGAATAAACAGATGAACAGTCAAGAATTGAATATAAAGAGTAGCATTGAATTTTTAGAGAAATTTACTCCACGAATAATTAATTTAGAGAATTTATTTGAAACATTAAAGGATTTAGTAACTGAGGGAGACAAGACTAACAATCGAGTAGAAGTAGAAGAAGTCAAAGAGGTCAAAGAAGTCAAAGAAGAAGAAGAAGTAGAAGAAATCAAAGAAGCTAGTGGTAGAGTTGTTAGTAAGAAGCGAAAATTGATGTGATGTGATGTGATGGAAAGTGAAAGCGAGACGATGATGAGTCAAAAGTATTGTTGTTATCTGGTGAGAGTTTCCGTTTTGGGAAAGAGCACAGATTCAAAGGTTGCTAACTAGTTAACTAGTTACATTCAAACAAGACCACTCTATATCTTTCAACGGCTTTTTTTCTTCTTTTTTTCATGAATTTCTTTTTCTTTTTTTCTTTTTCTTTTCGTGAGCGACAGAAGGCATTTTGATTTCTATTGTTTCGTTTAACTATTGGTGCATATATAGTATTACTCACTGATTACTGCAATTTGTATGGTAATCTTTTCTTCCATATGACTCATCTGATATCTATTGCCTATAAAGATGTCTTAGCTTCCTTATTATCTGTTTCTTTTTATCTTTTCATTTAGTCACATCTCTCCTTTTTCTTGTTGGTGTTAAATAAATAGTTATTGATTTATTCCAATCTTTTTTATTCATCCCTTTCTTCTCTGTTATTTATTCCTTCGTTCTTTCTTTCATTTCATTCTTTTTTAATTTTTATACAACTTTTTATTTATTTCGATGGGATTTTCAGATAAAGAAAGTAGCATAGTGCAAACGTCAACAACGACGCGAACTCATGAATTATTACAACCACAAAATGTATCCGTATGGCAATCATTTAAAGATTCTTTTAAACCTGCCATACCCACAAACAATGAACATATCCTTACTTCATCAATTAGAAAAGATCATGAATTAACCGATATTGAAAAAATCAATCTCAATGCTGCAAATACAAATCTACAACGTAAATTGAAAACCAGACATTTGCAAATGATTTCAATCGGGTCGAGTATAGGTACGGGGCTATTTGTGGGTACTGGACAAGCATTAGCTAATGGTGGTCCTGCGGGGATTGTTATAGCATGGATTATAACTGCATCTGCTGTGTTTGCAACTATGCAGGGATTAGGAGAATTGGCTGTCACATTCCCCGTCTCTGGTGGGTTCAACTTGTATGCTTCGAAATTTTTAGAACCTGGTATTGGATTTGCAGTTGGTTGGAATTATTTTTTACAATTTTTCGTACTATTACCATTGGAATTGGTTGCTGGTGCAATAACGGTTAAATATTGGAATAATTCAATTAATTCAGATGTGTTTGTGATTATATTTTGGGTCTTGATTGTAATATTAACAAATTTACCGGTGAAATATTATGGAGAAGCCGAATTTGTATTTTCAATGATTAAAGTATTAGCAGTTGTTGGCTTTATAATTTTAGGTATTGTATTGATATGTGGTGGTGGTCCAAATCATAAATTTGTCGGTGGGAAATATTGGCACAATCCTGGACCATTTGCCAATGGATTTAAAGGTGTGTTATCAGTGATAGTAACTGCATCATTTAGTTATGGAGGTACAGAAATGATATCTTTAACAGCAGCCGAGACTGGTAGTCCAAGAGAATCATTACCAAAAGCTATTAAACAAGTATTTTTCAGAATTTTAATTTTTTACATTGGAAGTATAATTATGATTTCATGTTTGGTTCCATTTAACGATAAACGATTATTTGGAAAATCATCAGTCGATGCAACTGCTTCAGCATTTACAATTGCTATTGTAAATGGAGGAATTAAAGGATTACCAAGTGTTATAAATGTAGTTATATTAATTTCAGTTTTATCAGTTGGAAATGCATCGGTGTATGCCACTTCACGTTCATTGAATTCATTAGCAGAACAAGGTATGGCTCCTAAATGGACGGGATATATTGATAGATCGGGTAGACCATTGGCTGCAATTTGGATAACTGATATATTTGGACTTTTCGCTTTAATTGCAGCAAAAAATGACGCCCAAGAAGAAGCTTTCAATTGGTTATTAGCCTTATCTGGATTATCATCGATTTTCACCTGGATGAGTATAAACATGTGTCATATTCGATTTAGAAAAGCAATGAAAGTGCAAGAAAGATCTTTATGTGAATTACCTTTCACTTCACAAGTTGGTGTTTGGGGTTCATGGTATGGTTTCATTTTAAATTCTTTATTCTTAGTTGCTCAGTTTTATATTTCCTTATTCCCATTAGGTAAGAAACCAAATGCTTATGATTTTTTCACTGGCTATTTAGGTTTACCAGTGGTGTTAATAAGTTGGCTTGGGTATAAAATTTGGAAAAGAGATTGGACTTTACTTCTCAATGCTAAAGATATCGATATTGATACTGGAAGAATTAACATCGATCCTGATGTTTTGCAACAAGAAATTGCTGAGGAAAAAGCCCAATTGGCTGAAAAACCATTTTATATTAGATGCTATAAATTTTGGTGTTAAATTGGATTATTTGGACAATTTTATTTATTATTTTTTTTTTTTTTTGTTAAACTGTAAAGTATTAATAAATGTTATATCTTGATTGTTGATGTTTGTAGTATATTTATCAGTTTTGAAGATTTAATGGTTCATCTATATAGAGATGTGTTTAAATTAGAGTATAAATAATTTATAATACCTACAAACTGGTATTTTCTTCTAGTTTAGATGAACTTTTTAAGTATAATTGTGAAGCTTATATAGCTTAATATTCTCCGAGTGCACATTAAGCACCATTTATTGAGATGTATGTGAACGCGTATATGATGGTGCAACTTGATTTTATGTATTATAGCTGCTGTTATTAATGATATATCGATTTCTCTAAACTTACCCTTCTCAAATGTTTTTCATATAACAAAAACAACTTTGATATAATTAACTAAGAAGTAACAACACCAATAATCAAAAAACGAAAGAAAAACAGGAAAAATAAATCATAGAAAAACAATGAAAATTAAGTTTAATCTCAGCTAAGACTGTGGTAGGTTTTTCTGTAGAGACTAGATAGTTTGTATAGTTTTACCTAATATATACTAATTATAAAAAAAAAAAAGGTATCTATGGTATATAGTTCTCATGTTATGGAATATATTGTAAAGTAAGAACATATAAATGATGTTATATCTTTACCCGTTTTGAAGATGTAATGGTTCATCAATATAGAGATGTGTTTGATTTTTATTTTAAATTATATATTTTAATTCATATTTCGTTATTTTTTTTTCATTAATTGTGAAAAAATCTGACGTTGGACTTGAAACTTGTTCTTTTTTATTATTATTCCATGACATAATCAGATTCCCAGTGTTTGATCTATATGCTTTATCAGGACTTGAAGTATTTACAAATTTATTCATTTCATCATTTTCTTCTTCCTCATGGAGATGAAGGTATGTTATTAATTTTGCTTTTATTTAATTTTGAATTTGCAATTGTGTTTATATTAACTTGTATTATCAAGCTTATACATAACCCGATAACTTTAGAGAATATTTTCACACAATTTTATTTATAGAAAAATTGAAACCTTTTGTTGAATTTGATCAATAGTACTCATTAATTTCGACAGTTATTATGCATATTATTCTAAAGTTGAAACAATTATTCTCAGACAAGTTGAAAGTGGTTAAGTATTAATAGTTTTTACTATTGGCTGCTATTTATTTTGTTATGCTCATAGTTAAGCTTTTTTTATGCTTGTACTTTTTTTTGTTATGCTCATAGTTAAGGTTTTCTTATCCTCTTACTTTTTTTTTATGCCCATATATTATGATTCTTCATATCATCTCCGGAAATAATAGTTATTAAGATCTCGATAAGTTTAGAACGGGTGAATCTAGATTATCAATGATATTTTATTGATTTACATCACGTCAAATTTGTTTAATTATGAATTTCTGTAAATGGAGACTGCTACCAAAAATAAGTCATGGATATTTTTTGCAGCTGTTTGTGCAAAAAAATTGAAACAACAACAACCACATTTTTTTTTTACATTTTTACCATCAGTTTCACCTATTACAAATTTTAAGCGATTTCAGTATG
>JAJMBM010000232.1:0-19206 GCA_030565325.1 Insectozyma coleopterorum
CGACGTGGGGGTTGGGGGGGGGAAGGATGAAGGGGGTGGTTTATTTAGATGGATCATTCTTTTGATAACCTTGATAACCTTGTATTGGATAAGATTCCAACATTTTCAAATATTTCAATATTAATGATTTGCAATTTCTACCAGCGTCTTCATTGTGATATTGTCTGCATTTTCTAACGGCTTCATGGGCTATTTTCAACTCAGACACTTTGATCCATTGTTCTCTCAACATTGACTTTCTTGCTTCTTCAACCTCTTTCAAATTTGAATAATCAATATCATCAAATGAGACTAATTCTGGTCTTTTATGATACTCATAACTGTCCAATTTTCCTGTAATATCAGTTAGTAAGACACGCGGTTATACTGCTATTCTGAATCTATCGTTAAACATACCCATTGTGTGGTATTGTGTGTTTGACTAGAGTATTTCGTTATGGTGATCTTAATTGATAATGAATTAATTTTGTGTGTATAATGTGAAAAACATGGAATTTAACTGGTGGTGGATATTGTATTTTCTACACGCATTTTTTACGAAATAAATTATTTGGTTGTAAAAAATATATAAACCATTAAGCGAAAAATGACTAAAGATGAAAAGTCCGATTCAAAGTCTGACTCAAAGTCTGATTCAAGGTCTGATTCAAAGTCAATTGAGTTATATAGATTTAATGCTAGTTTAATTGCACATCTCCATACTTTATTTGCATCATCTTCATTTATATTTGCATTACTTGTCGGTTCATATTTACATTATTATAAAATTGTTCAAAATTCTTCCTATGGATATCCTGATGAATGGTTCCCCAGTGTTTCTGCAACAATTGGTGATAGGTATCCCGAAAGATCAATTTTTCAAATCATAATTGCGATCACAGCGGGTCCAAGATTTTTATTACTAGCATTTAATTTCATCAGTTTATTTAGACAAAATTCTTATTTGCCTTATATTGCATTGATTTCTGGTACATTACGTACTTTTACTGCTGGTGGCTGGATGTATGTTACTTCAACTGATGATCATGATTCTCATGATATATTTATGATTAGTTATATGGTTTTGACAATTCCATGGACGATAGCAACTACTTTATTATCTCCAAAGAATTCATTTCAAAGAAATGCAAGATTTTATTCAGCAATTGGGTTTTTTTCAACTATCGTACCGTTAATTTATTGGTTTATTCAACATAAAGTTGAAGTTAGACCCGGTGCTTATTCGATTTATGCATATTTTGAATGGAGTTTGATTATTTTAGATATTCTTTTTGATTCATGGTCAGCTGTAGATTTTAAAAAAATAGACATTGCAATCAATTCCAATGGAATTGAATTAAAACAAGAAGAAATTAAAAAGCCCGATGTCAAGGTTAAGGATGATGAAAATTTTGCTATTATTGAATTTTTAATCAATATAATCAATTCATATGTGTATTGGACAGTTGTTACCTCGTTGTTTTTATGTGTTTGGTATTTCCCATTGTGGTATATGGGATTATCAGGATATGAAGCGGTTATCACATCAATGTTTATAGGTCCGATATTAATAATTCCAAATTTCATACGTCGATTTTTAATGAAATATCCTCAATTTACAAGATTACTAACTGTTTTATTTGGGATTGGAGCTTATAAATTGCAAGATCCAAAGGACAAATTAATTTCAATTACTATTGGAACTATATTTGGAGTTATATCAACAACCATTGAATTTTTTGCATTATCAAATGAACCTAAAAGACTCAATTCGTATATTGTATCATTTACAATTGGGTTATTAACAACCTCTGTATTCAAATATTTAAACTATTCGAATAATCCAATATGGGCAATAATGAATAAAGAAAACGGTGGGTATAATGAAATTGGTATATTTTTAGGAATCTTAGCAGCATTATTTACCCCAAGTACAAAAAAACAAATTACAAAAATTAAACCTAATGGATCTTTAGTATTGGGTGGTATTGGATTTGGAGGGTATTTTTTTTCATTATTTTCATATTTAGCTGATTCTGGTACATTGGCAATATGGAGTTGGGAAGGATTTCCAATTAGAGGACCCACTCCAATAACTGGAGCATTGCCACATTTTGCAGCTTTCATATTGGGAATTATATTTATTGTTAAAGTCCATCCATCATTTGTAAGTAGTTGGAGTTATAATATAATCATTGGAGGTGGATCATTATTTATAATGTATACTTTTAAAAACTGGTATGGATTCATTGGCAGTTGCATATATACGTTTTATTTAATTTCAATTACATCAACAATTTGGCAATCAATTAATGGATATGATATATCTATAGCCTTTTTCATTTCATTTTTAATCAATATTATATTATCGTTAGGTAGTGTTTGGATAGTTGCTTATGCGTTTGTGCCTGGTGGACCATTATTACGAGAAAGAACAGATTTGATATTAGCAGCATCGTATATTTGTATATTATGCGGTATTTTGAATTATAATCTTCGAAAAGATGAGTTTTCAAAAATTTGTTTCCAAAGTTTAAAATTAATCAAACAAGTTGGTTTAATATTAACAATTTTGATATCGATAATTTTAACCACGTTTATCAAAAGATATCCAACTGAAGTTCCAAAACCATATAATTCAGACTCAAAGAGTTTTACCGCTGGGATTTGGTGTGTTCATTTCGGTTTAGATAATGATATGTGGAGCAGTGAAACACGAATGTTGAATCTTATTAAAGAGGCAGAAATTGATATAATTGGATTATTAGAAACAGATACACAAAGATTGATTGGGGGTAATAGAGATTTCACCCAAAAGATTTCAGAAGAGTTGGGAATGTATGTTGATTACGGACCAGGGCCAAATAAACATACATGGGGAGCTGCATTATTATCCAAATTCCCTATCATTCAATCAACGCACCATTTATTGCCATCGCCAGTTGGAGAATTGGCGCCGGCAATTCATGCAACTTTGGACATCTATGGTGAATATGTAGATGTTGTTGTATTCCATTCTGGCCAAGAAGAAGATGAAGAAGATCGTAGATTGCAGAGCTTGGCCTTGGAAGATATCATGAGCAAATCGGACAAGCCAATGGTGTTGTTGAGTTATTTGGTCACAGAACCATTGGTGGGTAATTATAACACATTTGTGTCTGAAAAATCAATGATGCATGATATAGATTCGACCGATTGGGATAGATGGTGTGAATATATTTTGTTTAGAGATTTGAGAAAAGTCGCGTATGCTAGGATTTCAAGATCGACTATAACTGATACAGAGTTGCAAATTGGGAAATTCAAATTATTGAATGAAGATGAGATTAATGATATAGGTCAAGATTCCGATTTCTATTATGGAAATCATTATGTTCATGAAGATGAAATTGATCAAAATTTAAGAATGCCGCAATTGTTCAAAGGCGACGGAGTTAGAGGTCATAGATATCATGTGTTTGATGAACCAAGGTATTTTGCTCAAGAAAAATCTCAAATAAAAGAAGCGGAAGAATAGAAATAAAAATTTAAAGCGTTAATTCATTATTTACAGATTTGAATTTTCAAATTGTACTTCTGGCTCTAATTGACTATTTCTTATTTCATATAATCTAATTTTCTTCTTCAATCGTTTCAATTTCCATTTGATTGGAAATAAAAGAATTGTGCCGTATTTTTCTTATAATTCAAAGAATAGAAATAGAAATTTAAAGCGTTAATTCATTATTGACTAGTTCTTTACAAATTTAAATTTTCAGGTTGTACTTGTGGCTCTAATTGACTGTTTCTTCTTCAATCGTTTCAATTACCATTTGATTGGAATTAATGGAATTATGCCGTATTTTTCTTATAATTCAAAGAATATAAATAGAAATTTAAAGCGTTAATTCATTATTCACTAGTTATTTACAAATTTGAATTCTCGGGTTGTACTTCTCACTAGTTATTTACAAATTTGAATTTTCAGGCTGTACTTGTGGCTCTAATTGACTATTTCTTATTTCATATAATCTAATTTTCTTCTTCAATCGTTTCAATTGCCATTTGATTGGAATTAATGGAATTATACCATGTTTTTCCTCGTATAATTTCAAACGTAACCATATTATAACAAACGTCCAATATGAAATATATGTAATTACACTTGAATAAGTAGCCGAATTTGTCCAACCTACGATTGCATTTAGAACCATCCACCAATTATCAGTCAAGCCATTACAACAATTGACGTGCCAGATCGACTTTGAAATATCATAAGAGCCAGGACCGGATCCAGTCTCAGTTATATCTAATCCATTGCATTTCCGAACAAAACTCTCCAATTCCAAAAACCAAATACCACGACTGATCAATCCTGCACTGATGATATACAAGAAACAGGTTGAGAAGATTAAAAAATATTGTAGATTCAATTTGTTGCCTCCTTTGTATAAAACGTATCCGATTGTCGAGCCTAATAAAACCCCACAGATGATAGATAAGGGTATTGAAGTCAATGGTTGTGATAATCCTATGCCTCCTATAAATACAACTGCCTCTAATCCTTCTCTTAAAGTGGTTATTAGTGGTAATATTGCAAGGAAATACTTCTTGTTAAATCGAGTATGTTTTGATTTATCAATGGAATTGGAGTTGGATGTTAATGGAACAGTCTCTGATTCTAAACTTGATCTAGTAAGATTTAATTCTTCTTCTTCTTCTTCTTCTTCTTCTTCTTCTTCATTTGCGAGTTTTGCAATTTCTTCTTCTCCTTCGATATCTATTGCTTGTTCGTCATATGCATCACCTAATTTAATCCACCATTTCAATTTCATGACTTTGTTGATTCGTAATAATCCAATCCCCATGATGGTTATAATTATACTCGATAATATTGAAAAAATACCTTCCCATAATCTTTCAGTATATGACCAATAATCTTTGCCAATGAAATAAAATACAAGAATGAATAATAATCCAATTATGAAACATATGAACAATCCTAAGATTGCACCTATCCATACTTGAAACTTTAGATTACGTTGCACATTATTGAATTTTTGTTGTTTTTTCGAATTTGATCTTTGGTTTATAAATGATAATAAAACAGATATGATAATTGCCGTTTCTAACGTTTCCCGGAGAATTATGAAAAAAACCTGAATTGAGAAATAGTTTTCAAATTCAATCATTAGAAAAATCCCCTTCTTTTACTTAAACAGGATATAAATTGATAAGATTTTTGATCTCTCAAGAATTTTAAAAAATAATAAATAAAGAGTAATTGCTTATGTAATCGCTTCGTATCTGTTTTTTTTTTTTTTTTTTTTTTTTTTTTTTTTTTTTTTTTTTTTTTTTTTTTTTGCAATGCACGGACGATTAAAAATAAACTATTATATGTATTATTATAATCTAATTTCTTTATTGTACTGGGAAATCGATTTGGGCAGTCAAACAAGTAATGTACTCGTCGTCTTTAGTATATGCCCTTGCATTGACTAAATATCTACCCGGTGGGACTTCTTGTGGGATTTCAACAACTTTTGAAATTACTTGTCTACCCTTTTCAATTGGACATTCTAAATCTACTTTGGTGATTTCTTGACATAAATCAAAGGTTTGATGAACTAATTTAATAAACCCGTATCTGATATCAATTTCAACATATGCGCCTTCTTCGATAGTTTCACTGATATATCCAGTAGCTGTAAACGTCAAATTCGAGCCTGCTTTTGGGGGGTTTGGAGTAATGATAATTTCATCCAATGCTAACAATTGCGATTCGTTAATGTCACAATTATAAATTGGTGATTCTCCAGGTATGGGTTTTGTATTATCTTGGAGCGTATCAGTTGAATATCTATTGAATGTTAATAATTTTTGAGAGATTGAAATTTCATTTGGTTTGATGAATGATAGAGCTTTTGAAAAGACTGAGGTTGAATTAACTTGGGAGAAGAGAATTGAAGATATGATGATATTCTTGATTGAAACCATAGTCAAAATATAATTATTGTTGGCACAAAGAAGAAAAATGCTTTCGCCTTTCGATCTTTTTTATTTTTTTTTTTTTTTTTGCTGACTGTGGTTGTTGCTTACACAAAAGAAATATAGATAAGGGAAAACAATGAAATGATATAATATATATATATAGACGGTATCTCAAGCTTATGTTGGATCGTATGTAACCATCAAAAGTGTAATCTTGCAATGTTTTTTTGTCTTCTATTGTTTATCCAGATATTATTAGATTTGCAGTCATTGTATCGAATCTTTCTCTGATCAATTTGGCTTCAATTTGTAACAACTCATGAAATATTTCTTCACCCTTTGAACCATTCTTATTCAACATTTCCTTTATTTTCAATTTCGATAATTTCCACACTATAGAATCATTAACCGTCGTGTATACAAATTGTCTATATTGAGAAGCATCGTCTAAATCCCCAAATGCAACCAATGGTAGTATACTAGAATGCAATTCTCTGCCTTCACTTTCAAATTTAACAACGGTACGGATTAGTCCACTTTCAACTATGAAAAACGTTGGTTCGTCATTCAAGGTGTCATAAAATTGAATATTTGAAGGAATGGTCTCCTTGACGAAATATGGGGATAGTATTGACCAGAAATCCGCTTCCTTTTCAGATAACCCTTGGAATGTAATCATCATTAATGGTAATGGTTGTTTTTTAAATAACGAATTCGAATGGTATTTCGATTGGATCTTTTGTTCGTCATGTACTGTTTTGTTTGCAGCTTGATAAACCTGTGTTGTTCTAGGAGTGCCAAAATATGAATTCGGGTTGGAAATTGAATTGGGCGATTGGAGGGTGTTTCTCGGTACTTGTTTTGGGTGATTTCTCTTTCTTTTAATAATTTTATACGTTTTTAAAAATGTATTTTCACACCATTCTAATGCGTAATTCAATGAACTGAATAACTCAATTGGTGTAATTGTATTATCAAATAATCCGGCATCTCTTAATCCCTTTATCGTATCATCTTCTTTAATCACTGATGAGATGATTAATTGAGTTTTGAATTCATTTGTCAAATTTAATATTCGTCTAAATCCTTCAGCAGCTGAGAAATCTAAACTTATAACCCCCTTCATGTCAATTATCAAATATCTAATTGGATTGCATTTGAATTTATCATGTTCAAATATTTTACGTATTTCCTTTTCGACACCTCCAATCGATGCAAAAAATATCGTGCCTTGTAATTTAACAATACAAATTTGTTCTCCAACGTCTTTTAGAAACTCTTGTTGTTTTGGATGTCTCAATACTGTTGATCTCGCTACATTTCCAGAATATATACCTTGCACAACTGGTGTTCTACCTGCTTCAACAACAAATGATAAACATGCCAATAATATTCCAATTCCAATCCCAGTGACAAAGTCAATTACTCCCATCGTGACAACTATTATAATAATCGTACTGTATTCGATTTTTCTTAATCTACCAAAAGTGTCATAAATTGATTCTTTCAATAACTCATATCCTAATAAATAAATTAATGCTCCAACGACACAAACTGGGATATATCCAATCACAACTGGACCGACCATCATTACCATTCCGGTGGCGATCGCTAACATCACACCGGCAAATCTATCATTGGCTCCCGTACGAATGAACAATACTGAATTGGTATAAACTAAATAATTTTGAATAGATCCAACCAATCCCGATAACACATTTGAATATCCATGGGCAACCAACTCTCTATCGACATCAATATCGTCCATCCCCATTGATACAGCTAATGCAGGCACGTTGATTGGAACGTGTAGTATCCCAAAAAATGTTAATGCTAACATTGTTGGTAATTGACGTAATATAACAAACCAATCGACTAATTGAAATTTATACAATTCATAAAAACTATACCATGGTTCATTGTTTTCAACTGCTGGAAATATCCATCCTTGGTTTCTTGCTTCAATTAATGTATAATTCGGTATTAATAAAACAATTAAATGAAATATTATAAATACACTAATGAAATATAATGGTACAATTAATGAATTATGATATTTATGTTGTAACAATATTAAAATTAATGCTAATAATAATGGAATCGTCCATTCTAATAATATAGTAGAATCATAAAATAAATATTTAAATGTTTCAAAATTATAATTCAATCCACCTTGTAATCTTGAACTAACTTCAATACCAGTTACAATTAAAAAATATCCAACTCCTCCAATACATCCAACTAAGATATGCCTTGGGAAAAATCCAACTAATACTCCGAGTTTTAATTTCCCAAGTATATAAAACACTAATCCAGTTACGATTGATGATATGGCGTATGATGTAATTGTAGTTGCAATAATTGCATCATCGCTATTTGTCGACATGTCTCGGGATATTGCAAATGCCATTGTATGGAAAAAAGGTGTAACTTCGATCATCTCAGATCCAATACCCGCCTTAAATGCCGATCCTCCTAATGAATAAATTAATTGCGATACAATACAAGATACATAGAACATTGATAATCCAACTGGACCTAACCCACTGAAAATTTGATCGCTAATTGGAAACATAATCATACCGTATGATAATCCATCCAAGATATTTAATAATGTTCCTAGAAAGACTCCTGGTAGATAATGCAATGGTTTTGTCATAAATTGGTGTAGTCTCGACGGTTTATGTTTTTCTTTAAATTGTGTCGCTCGAGAGTTGATTTCATCATCTGGTCGTCCAGGCGGTATTGGATTTTTCACTCCAACTTCAGATTCATGATCTGGATGATAATAATCTGAATAATACCTTTTAGGCGGTGACGATGGTAATAATGGTGTTGTGCTTGTATTTTGAAAAGAATCATTTGTCTCAATTGGAGCAGCAATGTTTTGGTCTATTATAGATTCTTCAATCACAATATTATTCACATTTTCATCGGAATCTTCTGAATCTCCGTCTACGACTCCTATATTGGCTAAGTGTGCGGTTTGTTCGTGAACTTCAACACCGGTATTAATTTGTGGCGAGGAATTATTATTGGAATTTAAACTTGGTCGGTGAGACATACTGACATAGCTTCTCCCTCCAAAATCAAATGTATTATTATTATTTGAATTATAATGAGTGAAAGCTTCATTGATTAAATATTTATCTAATTTATTAATTTTATTGAATGATTGATCCACACTGTCGTCATTTAATATATTATTATGAACTGTGGTAGCATTGTTTAAATTACTGTTATGTGAGTTAATATTACCTAGATTACCAAAAGAGAATGAACTCATCTATGAAAATAATCTTTGAATGTTATAAAAGTGAAGTCAATAGATTGGTTGTAAAAACAAAAAAAAAAAAAAAATAGAAGAAAAAAAAAAAACTTAAAATTTCAAGTTGATAAAAGACGTTACATTTGGAATAATATAAAAAATATATAATAGAATCTTTGAAAATTAACATTCAGAGAAATTGAAACAATTGAAAATGGATGTAACTATTAAATGAATTTTGTTCAGATGTATTTTTTAATTGTACTTAGGTTTTTGGATTACTCTCAAACTGCAAGCAGTTATTTTTGTACCTTGAACCTGACAAATGCTTGCTTACTAAAATTACTTCAAGTTCAATAAAAGTGGACTTCATCTTGCAAAACTACCTATTTGATATTTTGCAATCATTTGGTGATATCGTGATGAAATGCTTGGAAATTGAGCATTTGAACTATTGTATGTTCTAGAAAAAGATCAACAAATAGCCGTATCTTGTTTCTCTTATCAATTGCTCGCACTCGATTGCTCAATTGGAAACAAAAAGAAAAAACTCAAAATATCTTGCATCTGATTTTTCCGCGATAAAAGTCAAACTGTTGCTACCAGTTGTATAATTAGTAATTATTAAACTCAAACTTGTCAATAACAATAATACTTTACTTTGCATTTATATTTAATGTCCACTCTTTTTGCCAGATTGCAATTCTTTTGAGTTGAAATATTGATTAATTTGTACTTTGAATACCACTTTCAATAAAACATAAAATTCGATAACCATCAGGTAATTTTTAAACTCACTTCAACTAGTGTAACAGGTTTGGAGAAATTATGAGTAACTCGAGGTTAAAAATATATCTTTCTACAACCTTTCTTTAACTAAAACAAATTACATGCGACAAGGGTTTCGCTCAATGAAACGCAAGAAACAAAAAAAGAGGTTCAGTATATAATGTATTTATAAATATATATAGAGTAAAACTCTTGAAATTTTGAAAAAAGTAATAAGAACAAATTGTATTTTTGTTACTGCAAAAGTTATGTGTCAAAGATGATCTACATTTTCCAACGACAGATTCAATTTGTTCCCTGTAAGTTCAGAATAACAGATGAGTCCATGATTATGTTTAATTTAAACAGAATATAATGAAATCACAACTATTCTTTTTGGATTTTTTTTTTTTTACAGTATATATTAGGTGAGACTATACAAACTATCTAGTCTCTACAGAAAAACCTACCACAGTCTTAGCTGAGGTTATTATTGTTTTTTTTTTTTTTGATTTTTTTTAAAAAAATTGAAAAGCAATAATTTTGCAACCATTTTTTTTTTTTTTTTTACAGTATATATTAGGTAAAACTATACAAACTATCTATTCTCTACAGAAAAACCTACCACGGTCTAAGCTGAGATTATTATTGTTTTCATTGTTTTTTTTTACCGTGTTTTTCTTTTGTTGTTGACTATTGTTGGTATTTCTTAATATTTTTCAAATATTAAGAATTTATACGGTCGAGAATAATTAACTTGATATCATTAACAGCAGCAATAAAAGAAAAACACGGAAAAAACAATGAAAACAATGAAAACAATAATAATCTCAGTTAAGACTGTGGTAGGTTTTTCTGTAGAGACTAGATAGTTTGTATAGTTTTATCTAATATTATATACTGTAAAAAAAAAAAAACAGCAAGTGACAACATGATTGAAACATCAAGATGTCAAACATTATGAACTACTACGAAACAAGTGTCAAATTTTAGGATTTTACTCTAGAGCTATTATATAGATTTTACCTAATACATATACGCAAATAAAAAACAAAATTAAGAAAGATTTTACCTTATTGCATTTTATTCCAAACATCTATCAGGTTGGAAACTATAAAAAAACTCCCTTTTAAAAGTTACATTCTTTATTGGCCTTCATTATTCGTAAATATAAAGTTAAATTATTAAGATTATGTTTGTAGTAATTTACAAATGATAGTTCAATGTTTTTTCTACTAATATTTCATAAATTAAATTCTATACATATATATTTACTCCATTCTCTTGTCTTAAAGGAAAACAGCAAAATATTAAAGCTTCTTTTTTTTTTTTTTTTTTTATTTCAATTCCATAAGTTGAGCAACAGATTCGTCAATTGATTGTTTCAATGAAATATATTTCAACCCCAAAATTTCCCTAGTTTTATCAGTGTCAATAATAAATTAATTTTCTTGCCAAGCATCAATTTTTGCAGGATCGACTCTTGGTAATTTATCTCTGAATTGTGGAAAATCATCTTTGATTATTTTTAAAATCATTTCATTTGTAAATTCTTCTGCAGCTAGCAATAATCTCTGTCCAACAGCTTCATCTTTTTCAAAAGCAATTAAATGAGCATTTGCAACGTCTCTAAGGGGCCTGACAATTTTGGAATTTCATCATCTGGTTTCAATTTCAACAAACCATTAATGATTTCTGAGGATGCGTTCAATTCATCTCTATCCTTGATTGGGAAAAGTGTGGGTCCCCAAACATAAGTTGGATTAACTACTGATAATTCAAACTGTGGCTTATGTTCTTGCATGAAGGCCCATGCTTGTTTTTCAGCAAATTTCTTTGATCCAAGATATCCACTATATGCATCCTCCAATGAATCCTCCCATGTGATTGGATTCCAACGCTGTTCATCGATTTTAGTTGCTGGTTTAAAATATTTCCCCCATCCACCAATAGCAGCGTAAGAGGAGGTAATGACGGACTCTGGTGACATTCTTTCCATATGTATCAACTCCATGGAGTGCATTCAAAGTACCGTGAATTGCAGGATCTAATAATTCCCTTTTGATATCCTTTTTTGCTTGTAAATCAAATGGGGATGCCGTATGTATGAATATCGAAATTTGAGGATTCTTCTTCGATGCATCATCGAAAGCACCGGTTGTAGCGATATCTTCAACGATTTCATATTTGAAACCATCTGAATTGAAACCATTTGATTTTAGATCCGATACAAATTCTTCTCCTTTCGCTTCTGATCTAACTGAGCCAATAACCTTATAATTCTTTCTTAATAATTCAGCGACTATATGTGAGGCAATATAACCACTTACACCTGATACAAAAACAGTTTGTGACATGTTGATAAATGGATAAATAATATTAAAAAAAAAAAAAACACTCCGTTTACACAATGGACGTTATTTAAATAGTTTCATATCCATTGATTGTTACAACTGTGATGATGCTGTGTAAAAATAAAACATGTGTGGTTCAATTTTTGAATACTCTCGGTATTAACCCAATTTGGATTATCTCCGGGTGTATTTGCAGAAGAATTTCAAAATTATGTCGAAATTTGTTAATATAAGCAATTAAACGAATATAACTCCATATTAAATCAATGGTGATAGTTATCTAGTGCAGATGAAAATATACATGAGTTGTTTTCACATTGTGTAAGTGGCTAACTTTTTTTTTCATAAAAGGGTTTAGTATTGATTTGTTTGTCAGTAGTGTTTACTGCATCTACAACTTATTTTTATCATATTTGATTATCTAATATATGGTTTGGTATATATTGAGGAGGCCCTGTTAATACTAGTAAGGTATTTGAAAAAAAAAAAAAAAACACGATTAACCAATATTGACTATCAAATGCATAATCGGGGTTTAAACTTATTTAGGTTATCTCCACACGCATTAAAGATTTTCAAAATTATTTAAAAATAAATGCAACTAGAAAAATGACAGGGGACATATTGAATATGTTGATGATTACCCAGTATAGATAGAAAACAGCACCTGAATGGTGTGGTCATTACTAGAAATAATCAGACTTCAATTTTGTTCGAGGAGATTACTATGAGTGCTCTCGGAGTAAAACTAATATAACTAATAGTTATATTTAAACACATTTCATTCTTAAGTACCAATATAAAACATTCAACCAGGCCTTATCAAGTCTAGACGGCATCTGATTAGATCTCCTGGACTCTTAATGTCAACTGCCCCTTAAGAAATTACACTCAGCTAATTTCCATCGCTTTACCTATGGTTTTAGAAGGATTAGATTCAATAATATGTGCTTAACCTTCACATACCTAAGGATCTTACGACAGAAATCGTCAAAGAAGATTACAACCCCAATACAGCGTTTTGTAATCAAAGAATTCAAAGTCTTATTCAATCAAAAAATAAAAACAATAATAGTCAAAAAGCCAAAAGAAAAACAGGAAAAAATCAATAAAAACAAAGAAAGCAATAGTAATCTCAGTTAAAGCTGTCATAGGTTACTAGATAGTTTGTATATCAGAATGGAGAATAACTGCGTTTATAGCGATTCAAGATAATGTGTTTTCATTAATTCCATTTTAATACGTTGATATCTCTGGGTTTCCCCACTAGAAAAGTAACGTTTACTGTCATTTATTCCAAACTAGTTAAAGAATGTAAAACCAATATTGCATGTTAGATAAAATCGATTTGTTATCATTCATAATTTGTGTTTGTGCTAAAAGTAATAAACAAAAATAATTAAAATGTAATACACAAATAACGGGGGGAAAGTATATTGTGAACTAAGTTAATATATAAAACTATCTAATCTAATTCTCTACTATAAATGGGCTGTAACATGGCTATTATTGGCTAAATTGGCTCCTTGCATATTACATAAAATTTATTTTGCAGCATATTAATTTAATTATTTTTTTTTTTTTTTTTTCATGTTATTATAGTTAACCATGATAATAAAGTATAGAATAATCCAACTGGATACATTGCAAGTAATACTCTACCGGGGGAATATACCGGAACATTTAACTGACATAACACCAACATATATGCACCAAATATCTAAAATGATCATTATTAATAATCTGATCAACTTTCACTATTTCATAAGTCAAGTTGTATTTCTAATTAAAACAAAGCTTTAAGTTTCAAATGACAAATTTAGTTTTGTTCGATATCATTTAATTGGGTCTAACTAGAAGTCACTCTATCTTATATTAATAACACTCATTAGTTATGGTCGTATGTTTTTTATTAATCCTACATATAAACCCGAATTTCCAAAAATAGTAAGGAGATATGATGACTCAAATTAACCGCGCTCAACTCAATTATAAAAAAAAAAAAAAGTTTTCAAATACAACAAATAATTATTTTTTTTTCTTACCATCTTCATTCTTTTAACAACTTCTGGATGATAATAAATAGTAATATCAGTCAATTATTGACAACGATCAAACGATCAGTCAAATTTCATTCATTTAGATCATTTTCATCTTCGATTATAAATTATCAATTAAAATACGCCGGTGGTGAATTATTAAAAAATTTCAACGATGAAAATTGTTCAAATTTAGTCAATGTTTCAAAAGTGTTAGTTATTGGATCTGGTGGATTATCAATTGGACAAGCTGGAGAATTTGATTATTCGGGCTCACAAGCTATAAAAGCGTTAAAAGAAGCGAATAAGAAGTCTATACTTGTTAATCCCAACATTGCAACAAATCAAACATCACATGCCTTAGCTGATGAGATTTATTATTTGCCTGTTACTCCCGAGTACATTACATACATCATAGAACGAGAAAACCCCGATGGGATATTACTAACCTTTGGAGGACAGACTGGATTGAATGTAGGTGTTCAATTGGATAAAATGGGTGTATTTGAAAGATATGGTGTCAAAGTATTAGGTACTCCGATTAAAACATTGGAAACTTCTGAAGATCGTGATTTATTCGCACAAGCGTTGAAAGAAATTGAGATTCCAATTGCAGAATCAATTGCGGTTGACACCGTTGATGACGCATTGAACGCAGCCAAGACAATTGGATATCCTATTATTGTCAGATCTGCTTATTCCTTAGGTGGATTAGGTTCTGGGTTTGCAAATGATGAACAAGAATTACGAAATTTAGCAGCACAATCATTATCATTAGCTCCACAAATTTTAGTTGAAAAATCTTTAAAAGGTTGGAAAGAAGTTGAATACGAAGTGGTTAGAGATCGTGTTGGGAATTGCATAACGGTGTGTAATATGGAAAATTTCGATCCTTTAGGTATTCACACTGGAGATTCGATAGTTGTTGCACCTAGTCAAACCTTATCCGATGAAGAGTATCATATGTTGAGATCAGCAGCTATTAAAATAATCAGACATTTGGGTGTTGTTGGAGAATGTAATGTCCAATATGCATTACAACCCGATGGATTAGATTTCAGAGTCATAGAAGTCAATGCCAGATTATCCAGATCCTCCGCATTGGCATCAAAAGCAACCGGGTATCCATTAGCATATACTGCTGCGAAAATAGCCCTTGGACATACATTACCAGAATTGCCAAATCCAGTCACGAAAACCACATCGGCGAATTTCGAACCATCCTTGGATTATATGGTTACTAAAATTCCAAGATGGGATTTATCGAAATTCCAACACGTTAAACGAGACATTGGATCTTCTATGAAATCAGTTGGAGAAGTTATGGCAATCGGAAGAAACTTTGAAGAATCGTTCCAAAAGGCAATTAGACAAGTTGACCCAAGTTATGTTGGATTTCAAGGTGACGAGTTTGAAGATTTGGATTATGAATTACAAAACCCAAGTGATAGAAGATGGTTAGCGGTGGGACAAGCTTTATTGCATGAAAATTATTCAGTTGAAAAAGTTCATGATTTGACTAAAATTGATAAATGGTTTTTATACAAATTGATGAATATAGTTGATATGTATAAAGAATTAGAATCTACTGAATTATCGAAACTTAATAGTGATTTAATGAGAAGAGCTAAAAAATTGGGCTTTAGTGATAAACAAATTGGATTATGTGTTGGATCTACCGAATTACAAGTTCGTAAAGTTCGTAAAGAATTTGGTATTATACCATTTGTTAAAAAAATCGATACGTTAGCCGCTGAATTTCCTGCAAATACAAATTATTTATATACGACATATAATGCAACATCATCCGATATTGAATTTAATGAACATGGTACTATGGTGTTAGGCTCTGGTGTTTACAGAATTGGGTCTAGTGTTGAATTCGATTGGTGTGCTGTATCCACCGCTAGAGCCTTGAGAGCAAATGGACATAAAACAATTATGATCAATTACAATCCCGAAACTGTTAGTACTGATTTTGACGAAGTTGATAGATTATATTTTGAAGAATTATCATTGGAAAGAGTGTTGGATATTTATGAATTGGAAAATTCAAATGGATGTATTGTTTCAGTCGGAGGTCAATTGCCACAAAACATTGCATTGATGTTACAAAATCAAGGATGTAGAATATTAGGTACAGATCCCAAAAATATTGATAAAGCAGAAGATCGTCATAAATTTTCACAAATTTTAGACTCGATTGGAATTGATCAACCCGAATGGAAAGAATTGAGTACGATTCAAGATGCAGAATCCTTTGCAAATCAAGTTGGATATCCCGTGTTAGTACGTCCATCGTATGTATTATCAGGCGCTGCCATGTCAGTTATAAACAATCAAGATGAATTAGATTCGAAATTAAAAAATGCCACCAAGGTTTCCAAAGATCATCCAGTTGTAATATCTAAATTCATTCAAGGCGCACAGGAAATCGATGTTGATGCAGTTGCAAATGAAGGTCAAGTACTAGTGCATGCAATCAGTGAACATGTTGAAAATGCAGGTGTACATTCAGGAGATGCAACTTTAATATTACCACCACAACATTTATCACCAACAATTATGAATAGAATCAAAGATATAACTGATAAAGTAGCAAGAGCATGGAATATAACCGGACCATTCAATATGCAAATCATCAAAAATGATCAGAATGGGACATTGAAAGATTTGAATTGCGAATTGAAAGTTATTGAATGTAATATTCGGGCCTCAAGATCATTCCCGTTTGTTTCAAAAGTGTTGGGTGTAAACTTCATTGATGTTGCAGTTAAATCATTGATCAAAAAGGATATCCCTCAAGCAATGAATTTAATGGATTTGGAATATGATCGTGTTGCTACAAAAGTACCACAATTTTCATTTACGAGATTGGCTGGAGCTGATCCATTTTTAGGTGTTGAAATGGCGTCAACGGGAGAAGTTGCATGTTTTGGTAAAAATCTAATTGAAGCATATTGGACTTCAATCCAATCCACTATGAATTTCAGAATACCTAGACCAAACCAAGGTATATTGTTTGGAGGAGATTTAACAAATGATAAATTAGGTCAAGTTGCCAAAACTTTAAGTGGATTAGGTTATAAATTCTACACTTGTAGTGAAGATGTTAAAGAATATTTAAACAATTATATTTCAGAATCAATTGAAATTATTAAATTTCCAAAAACTGATAAAAGAAAATTAAGAGAGATATTTCAAGATAAACAAATTGGACTCGTTATAAATTTATCGAAATCAAGAGCAGAGGATCTATTAGATGAAGATTATATAATGAGAAGAAATGCAATTGATTTTGCAATCCCATTGTTTAACGAACCCAACACATCAAAACTATTTGCTCAATGTTTGAAAGAAAAAATTGGTTATAAAATTTCATTTGATAAATTACCTGAAAAGATTAACATCCCATCTGAAGTTAAAAGATGGAGTGAATTCATAGGTGGAAAACCAGTATAAAAATAATAATATATATATTTTATAATAAATCTTCGTCATCTTTTGAAACAACACTATTTTTAATTTTCAATAATAATTGAGTTTTCAATTTATCCAATTTACTAAATTGATCGAATTCAAAGACTTTATCGGAAAATGCCTCGATATCACCTTGATCGATAGATTCAAATATTGATTCGATTAATTTGTATTCTCTTGATTGAGCCCAACTTGGATCTTCTTGTAAGAAATGATCTTTCCTTTTTTGAGCTTCTGTTATATCATCCATACACAAGATACACAAGATATTTTTAAAGAAATAATCTTTCAAACTCCATTTACTCAATGAGTTATTAATTGAAAGTTTTATAATATTATCATATAACTCAATTGCTTTTTTATAATCTCCACTTAAAGCTGATAAATCTGCACATTTCAAAAATGCTTTATTACTTAATGCTTCAGCATGATCAGTTGTGAAGTGATCACCAGCTTGTTCGTAACTTTGAATAGCATTTGGAATATCATGTATCGATTCATATAATTCACCTAAATCCATTTCAAAATTGGCTGCTCTACGAAATTGTCCATTTTGAGTTAAAAATATATGAATTGCATTCTTTAAACATTCAATAGAATCATTTGGAGAATTGGTTTTAAAGCATTTATAAGCCTCAATTAAATGGTTTGCACAATCATTATAATTCTTTAAACTTTCTTGTATTTCACTTGCTTTCTTGAATTGAACACCTGCTTGATCAAAATCTTTATTCAATCTGTACAAATTGGCAGCTTGGATATACAATTCACTGGCTTCTTCCTTTCTCATGGATTGGGATGAGCCAGATATAAATGAAAAGAAACCCAGTTGGGGTTTTAATAACTTCTCAGCTTCTGCAATAATTGAACGTGGATCTGACATTGATAAAAGTTGAGAAAAAAAAAAAAAAAAAAAAAAAAAAAAAAAAAAAAAAAAAAAAAAATAAATATACTTTAGACGAACCAATAACCATAGAAGAATTATACTTTGTATTGAATCAAAAAGATAATAATAATTCAGCTGGTGAAGATGGAATAGATTATAAATTTATAAAAACATTTTTTGAGGAAATGGGACCAATGCTAATTAAAGTATACAACAATATTCAATTAGGTCAAACACCACCGTCCAGTTTTAACAAAATAATCATGAAAATTATACCAAAACCGGGAAAAGATTTAAAAAGAATTGAGTCTTATAGACCAATATCCTTAATCAATACCTCCAACAGATTATTAGGTGCTATACTAAATAATAGACTTCAAAAAGTTTTACCAAATTTAATAAATGAAAACCAAGTAGGATTTATAAATAATAGACAGATGGACCATAATATTCAAAAATTAA